>WEIU01004745.1:1076-31718 GCA_013389925.1 Aegithalos caudatus | reverse complement strand
AGGGGAGAGAAGGGGAGAGAGCGAGAGAATTTCAATTCCTCATTCAATTTAAAAGCTGCATTTCTCTTATCAAGAGAAGTTGATATCTTTTAAATTCTGTGTTGAAAGGTGTGGAGATTTCTTTTTTACCTTTTTATTTCAGCCTGTGAGTTTCACATACTTTTGAAAGAAATTCCAGATTCTCTAGTTGGAAGAGGCAATCATATGACAGAGGACATATACAATAGGAAATGACAATGAAAGGTTTTACTTCTTATTTGTTAAAGAAAAAACCCAGTAACTATGACACCAACTAGGAAGTAAGAAAATATTTTCTTTAATTGTCAGAGTTCTGCATACACCTTGTTGGAAAGAAACTGCAGTCTAGCCCAATTCTGTTTCAGTAGTAAAAAGCCCATTCTGTCTACACCCAGAGGAGCCTGGACTTCCTTCCTATTTAACACTGAGGAAAGGACTTTTGCTTGAGATACAGTACTCATTTTACTTTCTGTTTCAGAATTATAATCACTGGCTGAATGTACCAGGACTGGCTTACAGGAAACTCAGAGTTTCTCCTAATATTGGTCACAGACTTTTCTATGACATCTCAGTTACTTCATTATATTGCAACCTCCGAAAAAACCACCCCAAAACAAACAAACAAAACCCCACAAAAACTCCCACAAAAGGAATTAAAAATTGCTCCCACCAAATTGTTATATTAATTTGAGATGATCAGAAGAATTATTTTAATACAAGCAGGTAAGTAAATTAGGAAATATTTTTGAATTAAATCAAAATTTGATATAGGAAAACACTAACAGTAAAGAACATTATAACTTACTTAACTCACTTAACTTACTATAACTTACTGACTGATGAGTCTTCTAAAACTGTCTAATCTTTTGTTGACATTACAAATAGAAACATTTTGCTTTGGCGATTGTCAGCATAAAACATGCAACACTTTATATTCCATCCTAATTCTCCCTATTTTGACTTTAATTTGACTGGAACAGGAAATGACTTTGAAGTTTTGATTTTTTTTATTTTCAAAAAATTAGGTTCTGTCTTTTTAATGGAATTTAAATTTTAATTTTTAATTACTATTAAGGACAGCTTCTCAGAGTGAAAAAGGAAACCTGAGAAGATCCTTGAGAATCCAGTTTCACCCTGTACTAAAGAGGGATCAGACTGTCAGTCCCTTGCTTTACCTATCTGGTGTCGGCTGGTATCAATTAGTGTATCCTTTGGTTTAACAAGAAATTATTCTCCTGGTCTCTGTTGGCAGGTAGGGATGGCAAAGAAACCATCACTCTCTGATTACTTTCAACATTTTTTCCTGAAAAGAAGCCATACAAGATTTTGTCCTTGCTTAGTAGTTTTAAAAGTTTCTATGGAAAAAAAGGCGAGTTATACTCCTGAAGCCACATTTAATACATCCCTTCTCCTGCACCGTGCAAAACTGAAACACATCACTTTCATCACAGAAACTGAAACACATCACTTTCATCACTTTGGCTTCCATCAGCTCACCTCAGCAATTTTAATTTTCTCTGAATGGATTCTTCTCACCTCTTTCTTTTAAGGCAACCCATGTAGCAAGCTTGTGTCTACCAGTTTTCTGGAAAGACAGTATGAGCAGATGCATCCAGCTGCAATATTCAGAAACCTTATTTCCTTTATACCTTTAGGAATACAATAATAATTTTTTTGTTTTAAGATTCTGTGCATATGTGCAGGGATGGATGAATTTTGTTAACAGATGGAAGGTCACATGTGGTTTTGCATTGAAACATAATTAAATCGCATTGATTAAATTAAATGTCTGACAAATATATGGCCTACTCATCCCACCATGAATGGGGCAGATAAAATTCAGCTCCATACTTCAGCAGCAACTATTTGCTTTTGGAAAAGGAAATTAATGTGGAGTGAACTCACTTGATGCTTCCTGACTCTGAATCCTTCACCAAAATTATTCTTCCATCAGCTTGGAATGAGAAAGAAAATCATTCACAATTAGCAGGCTTGCCTTTTTTTCTATATTTTATTAGCATTTGCACCAGTCGTAGAGTTGCTGATGCCAGAGAACACCTTTTTCATACCCAACAAAATTGCCTCATACATGCCTGGGAAGATCACACTGATCAAAAATAATTAAGAAGGAAGGAGAGTTATTAAAGCTGAAGGCAGCTATCTAATTGCAAATACTGAATAGCATAATCTTTACCACAATATAAGGGAACGTACTGTAGCTGTTGCTTCATTCTCTTCCAGCTCTGAACTCAATTTACATAAAGCAAAAACCTAAGTATAGTCTAAATCATTTGGGGGCAGGCACCGATGTTTGCAGAGAAGACAGTTTGCCATTTACATTTCAGATTAAATGTAATGAAAATTGAATCAGTAATAAATACCAGTAAAAGTCTAATACAGCAAGGTTTTTGAATATCCACAACTCTGCATGGTTTCAAAGTACTGTCTCTGTTTATTTCTGTATTTAGGAAAAACTCAGATCAATTTAAGGAGTTTTTGGACTTCTATAGATCATTTTGCATCAGTTGGACCAGTAAAGTAAAATCAGATTTTTTTGTAGGACTGGGACCCTTTTAATTAACTAATGCCCAATGACAACCTCAAGCAGAAATCAGTATAAAAATTCTCTTAGGACTTCATTTATGTAACATGGGCCAGTATAAAAGCTTTCCTCAAAAATGCCAGAACTATGCCATAACTACTCAAGTATCTTCAATCAACTGACTTGGGTTACAAACCACTCAAGAAGGCATACATTATGGGATATTGTTTTCTTTCTTTCCAGATCTTGTTCAGTAGAACATCATATTTTAGTACAAAGGGTTTGGAATTAAGTTTGATTTCAATATTTTGAGGACTTTGAGACTTTATGGGGTTTTTTTGGCACTTCATTGGCAGAGGTAAACATGAAGGGGAAAAAAAAAAACAAATGTAGATTTCGAGAAACTCACAGAATTATATAGCTATTTAAGGCTTTAATCTGCAGGGCTATGAAGTCTGCGGGATTATTTCATCTATGTTCTCTTACTTGAACCTCAGTGAAGACAATGCATAATTAGAGAGGACATCACAAAATGGATTGTGTGCACTCTCTTAGAGTGCTTGGTTTAAGTGTATGAGTCAAAAAGTGTGTGTTTAGTGTCTTTCAAATATTTGTATGCATGGTTTGTTCTTGTCCTGATATGGTGAATAAGTATTAAAGCCTTACTAGAAAGTTACTTCAAACAGTAAGTTTTGAACAAAACCAACATGGCATCCTGGTGTGGAGATTTTTTGTCATCAAGAAAGAGCATTACAAGTGCTTGCATGAAAGACTTTTTTTGGGGGGTGAGCAAGTTAAAAATAAATTGGGTCTTGTTTTGTGTAAATATTAGCAAATCCGGTTCAAAACAAAGTGTAAATTATTTGAGTTGTTCTTCCTTGGACACATATATAACATCTTACTTATAGGATATTGCAGTCATTCAGAATCCCCTGGCAAACACTTATTTAAGAGCAGAAGGCTTCCAGTAAAAAAAAAACAAAAAACAAAACGTGTTTTACTGGAAGAGCATATGACATTTCCCATCCTGTAGCTGGAAGAATTCCTTCTCTTTTCTGGGAGAAGAAACATATTCTTCAGAATAATCCCCCACCTGGAAGAGCCAGAAACACTGAAAACTATCTCATGATATGCCACACAAAGCTACTCAGTTTATTAAAAATCTCATGGGTTGAAAGAAACTTGCTTCCAATGCTCCCTCCAAGAATTTATCTACACAGACAGATTATTTGGATTCTGAGATAGCACCCAAGAAATCTGACATTCACATGTTTTCAAATCTACTTAAATCAAAATAAAGCACATTTAGGCAGAATAGAGCCTGGGAAAGAGCTCACATCATGAAACTGAACTTATTTTTAAGATATATGAATGCAAAGGGACAGGATCAAGGCTTCAGCTTTTGGCCACCCCTCTTGTGGTAGCTTTCAGCTGTGTGAACATTCCCGGTATGGTTCAGTGCACAGCCAAAATGGCAGAGCTGCTAATGGCTTGCAAGTGTGACTGTCAGGAAGTGCTCTTCACACCATTTACTGAGAGACAGAGTTCATCAGATCTCCAACCACTTCTACAGTTATTGTACACTGACTTCTAACTGAGGCTCAATAACTAGGCATTAATATTTAGTTGAAAATGCTCGTGCTAAATGCACTGGTATCCCTGCTGAGGTGAGTGTCTGAGGGGATATTTTTCTTTGTGAACTCATTGGTTCCAGGGGAATTGGAGATGAAGGATGTTAGATAAGAAATACTTAAATAAGACAGATTTTTTCTCTGTCATGACAAGCACCAGCCTCAGCTGTAGTAAGCAGATTATACAAACCCAAACTCTTCAAGACAAATAACCATAGTATTTGTATGTGATACTAGCTTCTATAGAGGTAATCAATCAGTTATTATCTAATAAAAGCCTGCTTGACCCTCACATTGCCTCCATGTTAGAGGATTTCGAGCCTGAAAATTCAGCTACATATTGAAGTAGTCACAGTGTGAAGAGTCCTCAGAAAGCCTTTATGCCAATGACAAGTCACACAGGAATCTGCTAAGAAAGCCAGGGGCACAGACATGGATACAGCTATTTTCTATACCAACAAATTTCTCCAGGGTAGAAAACTAATTTCAGTTTTCAATCCCTTTCTTCTTGCAGAAAGTCCCAGATGCATGTCAAATAGCATAGAAACCTTGTGCAGTCCACTGACCTCCATCAGAAGCTAAGTTGAGACCAACATCTAAACAGGGTCTGTAAGTTGGAACCCCCCAGAGGCTTTCAAACCAGAGGACAGAGGTTTTAACTTTGAAACTGTCCACGTTCCCTATTATTAGGATGTTCATTTGGCTTGGAATTATCTTCAAAATTAAAATAACTAGGGGATTCTGATATGTGATAATACAGGAAAGAGAATCAGATGTTTTTGTGAATGCTGCAAATGCAGAACTGTGTTAAGGAAGCTTTCCTGTCTCACCATCCAGGAGCCCCCCTGTCAGTCACACTTCAGTCAGAGACTTTCACTGCTGGGACTGAAGCCCTTTCACAGCCTGTGGCTCCAGAGACCCTACAGGTGCCCCACTTCACCTCCTACACACCCCATTCACACAGACAAGGTTTCCTTACCAGCTCAACTCTGTTCCTCATAACAGAGTATCAGACTTCTGTATCCTTAAAATAATTTAATCTTGGTGTGACAACAGAATAACAGCTCAAGCCATGTGTCCCAGAAAGGACCCTGAGCAAAGGGATACCTGGGCTTTTATACACTCACATTTTAAGCCCACAAAAGTCCCTGGTCATTGCCTCCTGCTGTCTCTGTGTCTCTCACCTGGCTGCACCACGGCTCCCCATACCCTTTGTAATGGGCAATTCACGGCCCCCTGCCTGGGGCTCCTCCCACCCAGAGCCCAGCCTGCAGCTGCAAACTGAGCTACCTGCATTGAATGGATTCCTCAACCTTTAATATGAAAATTCCAGATACTGCTAATGGTACATCTTACCATTGCAGGATTTCCTTCACAGATTTCATGGCAGGTGTTCTGAAACTTTGAAGGGTTTATTTTCAGATGGGCAGGGTGTCAGGGGGAGGGGTAAAAAGCTCTCAAGTGCAGTCTCCTCAAACTCGTTTTCCAGTCTGAACTGCTATTCATGTCACCTATATTCACAACTGCTTTCTGATAACGATTAGAAATATTCATCAAGAGGATGTTTGTTCACTATAGTATATGGAAAATAACAATTCCATATTCAACAATAAACATAAATGTTTATTATGTGCCGTTTTATTACTTTAATCATCTAATAGATGGGAAAATAGAGGGAATGCTAAAGGTTAATTGATCATAAACATGTTGAGATCAAAACATTTTTGGCAGTGATACGGTGAATTGTACCATCTGCCATTTTATTAAATATGTTTAAATAGATGAAATGAAAATCAAAGCTGCTGACTACATGGATCTCGTTGTATCAGTTAAACTCCTTCTGGATCACATTTGCTGTCTGATGTGTTTCTAAACATCATCAAGTGTTGTACCCAAAAATTGAGAGGTAGAGCCAGTACTATTTACTTTACAATCAGAAAGGACGCCCCAGACCAGGACATCAGGCAAGTTCCTGATCACAACTGACATCCAATTGAAAAATCTGTTCATGGTTTGGGGCCCCAGACCAGAGACTCCATGGTGAGGAATAAGCTTGGTTATAGTGGGAGCTGTAACTCAGGCAGGGACCAAGTTCAAAAGCTTCTTGCCTGAAACCATCTCCCATGGGTCAGCCCTTGTAAGCCTTCCCGTGGAGCTGCAGGGACCTCTCCCAGTGTCACCAGCTGCACTGTGCCAAAGTTGGCTCTGAGCTCAGGCAGACAAAACCCCACGATGGGAGAGGATTTGTTCAGGGTCCTTCCAGCACAGCTGTTTACATGCAAACATTCTACTGTTGTGAAGGATTCACAACTTCAGCTAGATCATTTTATCTATCTGCTTCCAGACCACTGCAAATATGAAGTAAATTGCAGAAGAGTTGGGGGGGGAGGGGGGTGTGAGGAATCCATTGAAAAGAATCAGCTGAGAAAAGGTAATTTGTTATGACATGGTAACTTGGTTGCTTGCAATTATTGGTAGCTTTCATAAAGATTTTTGACTTCCAGAGGGTTAACCAGTTTCTAGTGTGTCATTGTCTTCTAATGAGGAAGAACAGACAAATGGGGGAGCATTTAACTTTCCATATTTATTGCCTAATTTTATGAGCATTGTGTAATTCAGCTCAATTACCCAAGACAAAAAAATGTCAACAGATTGCTTTTATTTCATTAAAATCTACTATTGGAAATAACCTCTACAGAATTACATCTTTCTTGGAAAACAAATGCAAAATTAGCTGGATGTATTTTATATTTTTCCAGTTCTTCACACATTGGATATTGCATGACTAACATTAGTCACTGGATACAAATTTGTCTAGTGGTCTGATCCGATATGAAAACATGTTTAATCTAAAATGAGAAAAAAGTGTGGAAGACAAACTAAATAAATTGTTTTATTTTAAATGCCCCTAATTCTGGGGGAAAAAAAAATAAAACCCAATGAAATGATTTAATGAAATAATTTTGTAAAAATGTACCTCAAACCAGTATTGCATGAGTGGTTTTCAGAATTACAACTTGTATTTCCCTTTTATCTGAAATAAATGTCACAAAATTTCCAACTCCATTATTGCACTGAGCTCTCAGTAGTAATGGTATGGATTAGACTGTGACACATGTTGACCTTTGTAAGTTGCTTACTGTTTTGATTTTTTCCTTTTGATTAATTTTAGTAACTCTTTTGATAAGGGTTATGTATTAGTAGGTACCATGATCCCAGAAGTCAGAGGTCTCTGATTTTTGCCATTTCTGTCACTACTTGTTTTGAGATTGAAGTCCTCAGTATTTCAATGCCTTCCATTTGGCTCTTCTAAAATAGGACTGAATTATTTTAAATCTATAGTGATGAAATAATGAATGCTTGCACAGAGATTTGAGAATATAAAGTGCTCTATAAATACCAAGCATTATTATTACCAGTCTATAATGGAAGAATGCAATCCTGGAAGGAAACCAACAATGAATTCAAAGCTGAGGGATTAAAACTAATGATTTCAGAGGAAAGAACAAATTTAGCCTGAGACGTGTGTGTTTTACAAACACATTTTTAGAAACTTCATACTACCTTCAAGTGTTACCCTGTCACACAAATCCCAACAAAAGTACAACAATTTTATACTTTAAAAATAAGCAACAAAAAGGCCTCAAAGCATTTGCAGGTCACAAATATACTATAACCTTAATCTGGTCACTGGGAAATGATATGGAGTTCTAAACAAAGCTTGATTTCATTTTATTGTGTGGAAAAACCATAAACCTCTAAGGGAAGGAAGGAAATGATGCTTCTACTTGAATGTCTAGTTAGAGTTTGTCCCACAATGTCTTGGGTATTTACCACAATAGGACTTGCTGCATTAACCTCACAGTTAACATTGCCTAACACAGCACACAATTCCAGGTGCCTGGACAACGGAATTACAGCTCCCTCCTCAATATCTTCTATGTCACGGGTTGTGTCTACCCTGGTACAGTATGTTAGTCCATACTTGACCTGTGGTGGCTGAGATATTTAACGACTCTGATCATGGCCAAGCTCTCAGGACATGAGAGTCTGTTTTGCTGTATGGCTTTATGCATATCTACATATTTCTCTGTGTCACTTTTTATCTATTTTTATTTTTTCCTCAGATAAGCACTATAATGGAGCAGGTAGTGCCATTATTTTATGTATTTTTCTTTTCCTTTTCCATATAAAGGTGCTCAATTTCAGTCTACTGTGACCTCCACAATAGCTGAATTACCAGAATGATATTGTGTTCCAATTATATATTTTTTTTAATCTTTATTTTTATTGAGGTTAGCCTGAGACAGACTTTGAGAACTTAAATACAATAAAGTTGCTGATAGTTAAACAACAATATCCAGAGTTGTGATCCAACTTCTCTACTTATTTGCCACCAAAGTCAGGAGCCATAAACTTATGAGGCACTATCTTAAGTGTTATAAACATGGAATTCTGTTGCTGCAGAAATACAAATCTGATCTAGCTTAAGCAGCTCTGAATAGAGCCGGCCTGTGTTCCTTTTCAGGACATAGTATTGGGGGAAGAAGTTATTTCCATAATTATCAGGCTCCTGTGCAAATTAAATTTTTATAATGATTTCCACAATTTTGAATTACCTGCTAGAAAGGTCCCTAAAAAACCAGGCAGAAGTCCTGGGCTTACAGCATTGCACTGAACAAATGAAGTATCCTTCCATAGACTCCAGCAGTGAGTGTGTTGTGCATGGGGTTGCTAAGGCAGAAAAAACTGACTTTATTCTGCAGCAGGGAGAGGTAAAATATGTGAGTATAGGCACACAACAATGCTCCTCCTAGTTCTGTGTCATTACATATTATTACACTTAATTAGCTGTGGGAAGAAAATCCAGCTCTGGGGTGCCAGATGTTGTAATCTGGAGAATTAATCTCAGATCAGGAAAAAGTGCATAGGTTCTATGTCAGAAAGAGAGGACAGCTCAGGAGAGAGCTGTGGAGTACCTTTGCTGGAAGTTTGGAAGCAGGCAAGAGACACAGACTGATGGCATCCTGTGAGTAGCAATCATGATATGCTGGTTTAGTGGGTTGATATACCTGAAACTTTTCTTTTGTTCATCACTTACATCAGAGATCCTTTGGGCAGTGGATGCATGAACGTTGAGAGGGAAAGCATTTTCATATGAAAGATTTGTTGTAGAAATCTAATGTTATGGAGGAAGGTTATGATTTATATCTCATGGTCCTTTAAACCTTCTAGAGAGGTAGGATTTGATACCCTTTGGGGTATTTCCTTCTGAATAATCTGGAATTGTTTCTATGATGCCCTCATTTGACTGGATTTTATCATGATGCACCATAGCCTAAGTGAGCATAGAAACTTTTGCAGTATAAAAAATAATAACATGAGAGAAAAAGATTTTTAACAGCTTGTGATGTCCACATTATAAGCAATGTAGATAAGGGTTTTATTTAATAAAACAATGTATGCTTTTTAATCTTACAGCATACTGTTATAACATCTATTGCATGATAACACAGAGAGCAGAAATACTAAACTAAGTGAGAACTGGTTGGAAATTTCCAGAGAGTACTGAAAAGTTTTCACTTCATATTGAAGAATTAAGTTTCCTCTGAAACAAAGTCTTGAACCTTAATTCCTGGTATTATAAACAACAGGATATATAGGCAATTTTGCACCCTTTTTTTCTTACTCTCTTGGGCTCAGTCAATTAATATTCATGTAAAACACAGCTACTCTAGCAGGGAGGATTGAAAAAAATCTATTGCATGATAACAAATGTGTTTGAAGGTAATTTATTCAGATTCTTTGTGTGTAAATGAGGATGAAATCCTGTTCAACACGTGGCAAAAGAGAGCTAGAATTTGCTAAGTTGTACAATCACTGAAAGAAATTCTACAGCATGACTTTCTCAGTAAAAACTCTTTTTTCCTAGGAAACCTAGGCTGTAATAAATGGTATAATAAGTCCATTTTTTAACCTTCTTAGTGCCAGTTTAAAGTGAATCTGAATAATGTGTCATCTGGCCTCCTATAGCCATTGAAAAATCAGCATAAAATCCCTTGATCCTGTCTGATTTGAAAGCAAAGCACCTGTCAACCTACATCTGATCCAGGCACATCATATTTCCCAGGTGAGTGGTGCAGCAAAACACAGGGTGAATATCTAGTTATCCCAGATATACAAGATGTCTTGAAATACTGAAATCCTGGAAATGCCCACGGAATGGTAAAAGGACTAGCCATCCATCCACCCTCAGAATATGCTGAAGTGTTGAGACCCTCAATACAACTGAAGATTGTCCATATATTGCCAGTCATCCTTAGGGTACCAACAGGACAAGTGAAAATTCATAATCTTCTCTTTCAACAATATAGTCCTTTCTATTCTCTATGATAAAGTACTAATGATATAGGATTCTTTTTACAAGAGATGGGTTTAAAATTGGTTTGTTACTTACATTGTGCCAACAGTGTTGGTGAGCATGCTACCATCAGTAATGTCTTTTTTAAGGTTGTCTCAAGGTTTAACATACATCTTATTGTAACCAGTTTTGTCTGTCAATGAGCACTGGACAGAAAATGAAATATCTATGTTCCTGAAAATATTATCTCAACAATGGGTACTGCTTGCCAAATAAAGGTAACTTGAGTATCATCAATAGATATATGTTATACATATAATGGACAGCAGAGCTGCATCTACAAGATTATGGTATGTGCTTTTAAATACATATTATAAAAAAGAGTAAAGCCAAGGAGGCCTATAATTCCCAGAAGTAATTTGTTTCACCTCTCAGCTGTCTTCCTTAAACATGTCTTAAATATCCTGAAATGTATTTTAAAATTCAACAGATACAGAAATTTTTGCTGCACCAAACGAGTCAAAATCCAGTACACAAATTTATCCATGTAAACTAAAATTAAGTTTTTATTTACTAAGTGGAGCACTGTCAAGCCTCATCCTAAATTGTCATCTTTGTCAAATCTGTAGACACAGTAAGAAAAAGCTGCAAACTAAATGGAAGGAAGACTTTTGCACACAGTCCCACTCTGTTCCAAGAAGAGAGAAGCCTTAAAAGAACTGTTGAATCAAGATCAGAGTCTTGGTGAGAAAATAAAAAAGTTGTTAAAGGTCAAATATGCTCCTTATTAAGAACCCAAGCTAGCTGCTGCTACTCTGGAATTTAGTATTCCTGAGAGTGACAGCTGCAGTACCACCTAAAGAAACAAAATTGCACTTTTTGTGCAGCTAAATAATTTCAAAGAAAGAAAATTAGTTCCTCCACTAATCTTCTACCCCAGAAACACTTCTGAAATGTTATATATGATGTCAGTAATCTCCTAAACCAGCAGGAATTCAATGGCTGAATATCTGTAACCTTTAGCTTTGAATCTTCTAATTATGCTTGTACCTCTAGCTATTTATCAGATTTACCCAATGTAGACTAAGACTCCTGGAGGTTTGCTGGGCTGCTTAGGGTGAAATACATTTTGTTACTGAGGTCTGTCTGTCTTGCTTTTTTCCACAGGTCTATCCCACAGTAAGTCCTCTTGCTGGCTTAGCAGTTCTAGCCATATGCAAAGAGGTACCTCCAAGCTTTAGACAGGATGATTCATGTTGTGCCTTCTGTATAAAAAGCCCCAAAACTTTGCAACACTAAAGGAACATTGAAGCCAGAAAGTTGGTGGCATTTCTCTCAAGTATCTTGATTATCAAGCCTTGCATTAGACCAAGGACAGTTTTTTGACTCCTCCTGATGGAATAGTGGGAGGGGAAAAAAAAGACACTAGATGTGGCTCAGCTCAGAATGTATAATTTTCTCTGGGCAATGATGTCTTGACATAGACTACAGTATTCAGATTATTACTGGCATATATTTTACTGTGTGTATCTCTCCAATGTAATCCTTCACTCATGACAGCATGGCTCAAAGGAGCAGCCCTTCTTCTGGTTCTTAACACCCTCTGGTAGCTCTCCACAGCTGTGTGGAGAAAGGAAAAGCAGTACTTTTCTGTTTTTCTGCTATTCTCTCTCCCTGCTCTAGTTCCAGGATCAGAGTGGTACTCCTATTATATCTTCACTCTGCCAGATGCTGCCCCATCACTGGCAATGTTCATCTGTGTTTTTGCTCCACTCGTCTTTCTATTCCTACTACGTGTTTCTTCCATCTGTGAATATATGAATGTGGAAAGGTGTTTTTTTGCTTCATCCATCCCTGCTCTCCTATACTTATGATCTTACAGTTCCTCCTCTATCTATGTAATGATAGAAGGCGTGAAAACTGAGGAGCCACTGCTTTCCCCTCCTTGTCAAGGAAAGAGGTGTTCACATTAACTCTGCTGTTTAATTTTGTTCCAATGGTGGCAAATGGATTATGGCCAAGATTGAGATTTATGCAGTTCTTTTGCTCTCCTGCATCCAAATGCATGGTGTAGTTTGGATGACCCTTGCCTTATTTTTATTTTTGCTATTGATTTCTACTGTTTGCAAGCTCACTTCAGCTACCTGGAAAATGGCATGATTGAGCTGGATAAGAAATAGGAATGGAAGTGAGTTGGAGGTGACAAAGATCACGGGTACACTCATACTGTTCTTTGACACCCGCTCCTCTGCCAGTGGTTTATGTGCTCCTGACTTACTTATCCTGGTACAAAAAACAAGACTGGTCCCAACACTGAGCCTTGGGGAACCCCTCCTGTGACACCACCAGCTGGATGTAACTTCATTCACCACCACTCTCTGGACCTGACCATCCAGACAATTTTTAACCCATTGAAGAGTGCATCTGAGCAGCCTGTTTCTGTGCTCAACCACCTTCTGGATGAAAAACCTTTTCTTCATATCCAACCAAAACCTCCTCCAGCTCAGCTCCATACTGTTTGCTTGAGTCCTGTGACTGGCCACGAGAATGATGAGGTCAGTACCTGCCCCTCTGCTTCCCCTCGTGAGGATGGAGAGTGGCTTGGTGAACTCTTCCACCAGAGTCTTCTTCTGGGTGAGTCCTGCCCAGCCCCATAGACTTACAAGTGTCCAAGGAGCAGGGTAGCTGTTGTGGTGAGGAAAACTAGAAGACGGAAGAAATTTTTCCCAGAAATTTATAGTCTCTGACTTTGGAGATGTTTAAAATTTGATTGGAAAAGGCTGATTTTCTAGATCTGTTGTGGGCAGGAACTTGGACTAGGTGACCTCCAGAGGCCCCTCCCAAGCTAAATTATTCTGTGTAGAAAGATATATTCATTTTCTATATCATTCCACACTGGTTATGAAAGGTATCTTGGGAACTTTCTATATGAAAGAGGCAAGAGAAATTTAATTAATTATTATTATTGTTGTTGTTACTATTACTATTGCTGGTATTAATCTTGTATGAGAGGAAACTTCTGGTAAATATAGAAAAAGAAGATCAGGGAATTCATTTGCAATACAGCAACCTCATGCAAATGCAAGCTTCTGTGTGCAGAAGCATAACAAAAATGTTACTGCAAAAATAACAATCTGACAATAATGTGCTGCTGCCAAAATGCCATTTCTCTCTGTGAATTAATCTTTTATTTCCTCTCTGGATTTACCATAGGTGTTATATTGGGAATACCCTTATAATTTAATTGAGATCCTTTTAGTCTCATTCCTCATACTACAACATAATAAGCCCTTTTATTGCCCAAATTTCCTTAGTGTGCATATTATTAGGAATCATAGATTTTGTTTTATACCTGATTGCAGAAAATCAGTAAGAATAAATGTCTATTAAAATTGAAGGGTCTGGGAGGATTTTCACACAACCAACCAATGAATATATTAAGTGCTGTCATAGTAAATAAATACATAATTATGTAAAATGAGTATTTGTCAGTCTCTCTTGCCTTAAAAACAAAAATAACTGCATTTTTATTTTTTCTCCAAATATTGTCCTGGAATAACTCTTACTGCATTAGAAAAGCGTTGATTATCTTTGATTCTGAATGATAGAAAGAACTATTTGAATCAAACAGAAATGGGAGCTTGGAAATACTCTGGAAAACAGCATGGCTTTTATGTCAAGAAAAACACGACTTTGTATTTTGAAAGAATACAAAGCATTTTCCTTTACTCATTAAATGTAGGGTGTTTTGTAAAGCAGAGTCAGGTCTGTGTACTCTTCAGCTTTCTCTAGAAGTTAAAAATTTTACTCCATGAGTGGAAGACTGTAGTAGCTGGACTTCTCAATTTTCTTCAATATTAAGTTTATTAGTATCTTAGTTTTTCATTATATTATTTTAGACTGCCAAAATATTGAAGTATCTTTCCTTGTCCTACTTACAATGCTTATTCTATATATAACAGCTCTTTCCATTTGCTATTCAAAATGAATGTTCCTTTCCTTTGTTCTCCTACGCTCTACCCCATAGAATTCTTTTTGGCATGTTTGAACAGTTTAGAAAAGAAATTCTGACTTGGAGGAAAAATCCAACAAGTGTTTCTCTCCTGGCACTGAGCCAATTACAAAGAGACATACATAGAACTTTCCAGTTAAACTTGCTAATATGTACAGAAGTAAACTGAGACCTTTTTCCTCATACAGAAATACCCACTTAGTGTGGGGGGTGCATTATTACAACAAGCCTTTTGTTTGAGAGTTTCTCTACCTCTGCTGAACAGATTAGTGACAGAATGGCTTTAGTGGACACCTGACATCCAGCCAAGGTCAAACCATCACATCAGGTGTCTGTTAATTTATGTCACAGACTTTAGTTCTATTTCCTTATTTAAAATCCGACTTTTCTGAGAAACCTGCCACTTTTCAAAGTGAATTTCTCATTGTTTTATAAAAAAATTGCATTATTAAATACATCTCTTCTTTGGTGTGAACACCAAGATTAAGCATTTTGCTTATTCAGCAACAAAAATCTCCTACTAGGCCTTAAATGTGGATTATTTTCTTTTGAACCCAACTATCATGATATTTTCACTCACTTATTTGATTGGAAGTGCTCAATGGCAAATGAAAAGGCATGCATACTACAGCATAGATAACAACACGTCATAGCTCAAAAGTCTATTAATTTCCCACATATATTGCCTCTTACCAAATAGCTCCTTCGGAAAAAGAAATACACAGGAGTTCCCCACACTGAAATTAAACTTCTAACTGAAACCATTTACAAAGGGAAACTAATGCTAACATTTATAAGGGCTTCACAGTAAAATAAATATTGTTCTGAAGGGCACCTTATTTAGATAGCTTGGAGGCCAAGGAGAGAAAAACACAAAGTAAAGAATTAAATTGTGAGTAAGGAGAGAGCAGCAAAAGAAATGTTTAAATGCATGCCACAGCACCTTTTCTTCCTCCTCAGTAATGTGAATGGTTTGTCATATGTGTCTGAGGAATATTCTTCTCTTTCTCTACTGTTAATTACTGCATTAATACACTTAAAATGTTTAGAGGAGGATGGGAGAGATGCCTGAAATTATTTGCAAGCAGGTATTTTAATTCAGATGCTCTATTCTCTTCTGAGTTTCCTGCTCATGCTTCCTCTCCTCAATGTGTACCTTTGCTGAGCATGCAAAAGGCAGAGAATATGTAGATTTATAGCACACTTAATTCTCAAGCAAGTGGGGATTGATATTCAGGACACAAGGTCTGCCCTACCCTGATAACTGTAAACCTTCCATCTATCACTGGACACCTCAGGGAAACTCACAAATCACAAAGCACTTGGTTATCCCCTCCTGGGTTCTTCTCCATTCCTTGTTTAAGCTTAGCTGAATACTCTATGTGACTCTTGCCTTGCTGTTCTACTTCTTAGGACTTAATGAGAAACCAGGGCAAGCAAAGGACAAAGGAGACTTTTCCTCCCTTCAGTGAGTCTGGCAACATTTCAGCAGGCTTTGAGAAGGCTCAGCGGTTGGTTTGTTTCTTGTCTGTACCTCTGCAGAAAGCCAACAATTTCAGCCATGATTAGTGTCAAAATGGTTAGTATGCACTAGTGATCCAGGAAGTGGATTAATGTTTCCAAATTATCTTTTTGTCCCAATGGTGAATTTGCAGTAGTCCAGCAGTCCTTACTGAAACTTCAGGCTGTAGCTGCCCACCTGAGGGCAATCTTGGGAGACCTAAGGAAAGCATCCTGCTCTAAATGGTGTAAATGGTGGTGCAAAAGATCTTCTGAAGAAGGGAATGAGGTCCATGAAGAATGCAACAAAAAGTACTTGAAAACATTCATTGAGGCTCTGTCCTTAGCCTTAGGATAAGCCTCAAAACATTAATGGAGCTGCACTGAGCTAAATTAAGTTAAATAAATTAAGTTAAAGGGAGACAGAAGCTAAGTGTGATAACAAGGCAGGGAGGGGCAGCAGCATTGCCAGCTGGGACCCACAATATAGCAATGGGCAAGGATGGAACACCCATTTCAGGATGGAAGCCGGGGTACAAACAGTACAGTAAAGCCCCAGCAAGTCCATAGCGAAGAGGCAGATTAGAAATAAAGCAGAAACCCTAGCTTGTAAGGTTTCTCTCAGCATCTTCCCAGCTCTACTTCACCTGTAGCTCTAGATCAGTCTTTAATCTAATCTGAGTAATTTCCTAGAGATTTAAGATGCTAGTGGAATATATTTTTGCTACCTAGAAGTCTCTTTGCATGCCCATACCAACTGGAATTCTAGCCTTTCTCCCACTCCTAACCCTCAAACCTTACCTCAAATTTAGATCTGGACGAATATTTAAATCATAAGACAAACTACGACCCAGAAGATGTTGTTAGGGACAATTTCAGGAACTAGTCTCAGTCATCCTTTCTGATTATTCCCATTTTATTCAGTATTTGTCCAACACGCTTGTTATTCCATTCTTCAGATAGATATCAGTTGTATCAGAGAGTAACAGTAACCTAAGGATCCACATCTGTTCTTCAGTCTTTCTCTGTAGTGTAGTGGCCCATCTGTCCTCTTTCTCTTGTATCATGTGTACTCCTGATAGATAGATAGATTCATCAATGAATGATGCATTTATTAAAT
Source organism: Aegithalos caudatus (assembly GCA_013389925.1). Taxonomy (NCBI): domain Eukaryota; kingdom Metazoa; phylum Chordata; class Aves; order Passeriformes; family Aegithalidae; genus Aegithalos; species Aegithalos caudatus. The sequence continues at coordinate 14,534 of WEIU01004745.1, read as the reverse complement.
GCAATATCTCTGTCCTTTCATCAACTTTGTATGTAAATTGTGGCCATGAACATCATTGTTTGGTTAAAGAGACACAGTGTCAATGAACTTAATATACATGCACAAGTATTTGCACATCTATAGAGTCTTAATTACAGAGATTGGTCTTGATCCAAGGCAAGTTAAGTCTTGATCTTAATTATGAGTTCTTGCGCAGATATAACCCCACTATGATGCTGCAATCTAGATTCTTAAAGCCTTATTGCTTAGATTCAGGTGCTTAAGTAACTGACCTTCAGTTTTAACAAAGTTTATTTCCTTAATTTTGATGATTAAAAGCTTGAATCCTTGAACTTTAAAAGTCATGATAACAGAAAATACATTAAGTATATGTTCTTCTTTATTTCATTCTGTAGAACATAATAATTAGTGAATTATTCTCTTATTTGCAAATCTGGAGGTAGCAATATTAGAAGAACCCATCAAAATAAAAAGCTTATCATGAACATATCTTTAATTCTTTGGGCTATAAACCTCCTAATAAAGTTCTTATATGCTTTTACCTTAATTACAGAAGTTCAGAGAGAGTTTTCATTTTGTCCTCTGGTACAAGGATGTCTGCTGGTAGTAAGGTTTACCTAATACTTGCAGGTGCCATTATGGGGTGAATTCACCCCATAATGCCCTTCTAATTCTCACTTTGGTAATGAGACACTAAATGATGAAGCATTTATCCCTTTGAAAATAAAACACAATTATATTTAATTTTGATACTTTCTCTAACTCCCTTCTGGCAAGCCTCAGTATAGTCAATCCATGTCCATTTAGGGAAAGCAAACTACTATTAGTCTAAATTGCTCTTTAAAATAGTCATGTGGAGTATGCACACTGTTCACATTTTGAGGTCTCACCTGTCCAACTGCTTGAGAAACAAAATGAGTTTTTAGTTTCATTTTCCTTTATAAACCACATAATTAATATGATCAAAGAGATCACTAGCTACAGTTGGATTCAGTTATTCTTGAGGTTTTTTGCCTTTTTTTTTTTTTCTTTGATAAGTCAGTTTGAATTGATTCATCTCTGTTTATTAGGTTTCTGGAAATGAAAATATGTAGCATTTTATTTCTTCAGTAAATTTAATCAGCTTTAAGAAAGTTCAGAAATTCTCAAACTTTTCTCTTTGGTGCCTATCTAATCGAGTCAAATACAAGGTCATGTTGTCCTGGATTTTCTACATAATTTCTACCTAATTAGTTTAATTTAAAAGAGGAAAAACAACATTTCTTAGGAGGACTATTACTTGCTAACCTTCATGCCAATAACTAAAAAATTGGAAGCATTTATTTAGAAGGAAGAAGAGATTCCACTAAGAAATTTGGATAATACCCATAATCTTTCTGCCAGAAGTCTAGATGAGATCAACTGGTTTTAAGCAGGGTGAAGAACAGAAAGAAGATATTTGATGACTTTGCCAAGAGTTGTAATAACTACACAGGCAACTAGTAAATACAGAATATGCCCCACAATTAAAATGTACTCCATGTCAAGCTGATGATTGATAATAAATGGGAAAATCCAGTAGTCCCTTATTTCTCAACCCCTTTTTCAGTGACCTGTGTGATGACACAGATTGCTCTGCAACAAATGGCAGAACTTGAGGACAAAGGGGTCTTGCAATACTGGAGGATTAGGCCAGCAGAAGATCCATAAAGCCCAAGAGAGAAAGTGAACATTTCTGTAGGAGAGGCAGAAAACCCTCAAATATATTGATACCAGCTGGGATGCAACTGACTGAGTAGGAAACAGGACCCATGTATTAAGCTGAAAAACAAGCAGAATATAAAGCAACATGTGAAAGACAACCACAGCTGTGGAAATGTTAGTAGAAATATGGTGAGCAGAACAAGGAACTATATGACATCATTCTGCTTAGAGGTACTGACATGACATTTAGGACAACCTAGCCAACATTTGGTTGCCTAGTTCAAGGAAATTACTGAGAAACTGGACAGGATTCAGCAGAAGGCTACTAAAACAATTAGGAATTATGGGAATATGGCAAATCAGGAGATAAATTGTTTAATCTGGCAAAGAGAAGTCTACAGGCTCTGTAAGTATCTGAATGTGCATTTAAAAGTGTATGGAACCAATTTACTATTTTAGAGTCAAAGTAGTGCAGTAGTGACAGGTTTTTTTCCTGCCATTTCCCCCCATTCCCAAAATTCCCAAAATTCCCTGAATCCCAAACTCCAGACCCCAAACCCCAAAAACCCCAAATTCCCTAACCCCAAACCCCAGATCCAAAATCCCAGATTTCCTGATCCAAAATCCTAAATGCCAGGTCCTAAATCTCAGATCCAAACCCCAAACTCCAAATCCCAAACCCCAAACCCCAAATCCCAAAAATCCCAAATCCCCAAAATCGCAAATCCCCGAATCCCAATCCCCGAAAGAGGATTGTGGAGCCTTTGTCCTCAAAACTTTTCTACACCCAGATATTCAGATATATCCATGTCTGATCTGTTGTACTGTTGGTCACATTTTAAAAGGTTAGATGAGAGGTTTGCAGAGCTCCATTCCAGTCAGTATTTCTAATATTCTATGTTTGGTCAGATAACTTTGATTGTGAGAAGTGTACATTTTAAATTAATAACATCCAAAGTATACTAAATGACTTCTAAAACTGCAAGTCAGTTCATTTATATTGGACTTAATTCAGATTCTTCAGAAAAGATTATAAAATATCAATGCACTTATTTGTGTTTTGCTGTGCTTACTAGAAATTAAGTATATGAAAATCTAGCCTGATTTAAGAGAGAAAGCATAGGTTTTGCATACAATATATACTGCAGGAGTGATATTACGAAGGTTTAAACTTACTGATGTGGAAGAAAAATTATATGCATGATGAGAAAATGAGGAGGGATTGCATGATGTAGTTTGTCTCTATTAAGATTACAGGATGGACATTAAAATAGCCCTTAGGTAACTAACTTCTATGGACTTTCAATGAAACTGAAGTGTCTAAATGCCACTCTTGCCTTTGAAATTCTAGCATGGATTTCAGCTCCAGAATCCCTGAACTCATTTTGTCAACATACTTGTGAGGAAAAAAGTTACTTTAAATTTATTGTCCTTTGAAAAGTAATTGTCAAAAACTATTAAAAGAACATTGGAACTATGCTGAGCCAGGAGAAAAATTCCTGAAGAGCTATTCTTCCAACATCTCCCAAACAGACTAAAAAAGATATAGAATCGTAGAAAATAAACCGATTTTCCATCTGCTACCCTCAAAAGAGAGGGGAAAAGAAAGATTTATTTCACACCAAACTAGTGAGCGATTTACTCTTGTAAGCCTCTGGGAATAGAAGTAAAGATTTTTAGAAATTTAATGTATCTTCTTCTCATCTTAAATTCTTGGAATGAAAACCCTTTTACTCCTCTCTGAAATTTGAGAAAGGTATGTACAATATACATGTTTGTTCTTTCCATGAGAAATTAATTCCTTGTACATTCGCTTTCTGAAAATGATGGAAATAAGTCCAAAATATTTCAAAACTTCTTTCCTTCTCCTTCACTGTCATTAAAATATCTTTCATATTTCATCTGCTTTTGTAACCTCATTGCAACTATAGTGCAAGGTCTTGCACCTGGGTTAGGTAACCCCCAATACCAATACCAGTTGGGAGATGAAGGGATTAAAAGCAACCCTGCAGAGAAAGACACCAGGGTGCTGGTGGATGAAAAACCTGAATATAAGCTGGCAATGTGCATGAACATGCAAAGCACAGAAAGGGAACCATAGACCCAGAAAGGGCTGCATCCAAAACAGCATGTCAAGTGTGGGGATTCTTCTCTGTATTCTGCTTTCATGAGTCTCCCCCTGGAGTATTGTAACCAGCTCAGGGTTCCTCAGTACAAGAAAGATATGGACCCATTGGAGCATTCAAAGGAGGGCTACAAAAATAATCAGAGGAATGGAACATCTTTCCAATGGGTACTGGCTGAAAGAGTAGGGGTTTACAGCCTTTAGAAGATAAGGTTCTGGGGAGACCTTATGCTAGCCTTAAAATATTTAAAGGGTGCTTGTGAGAAAGATCCAGACAGACATTTTAGCAGGTCCTGCTGTGATAAAAGGGGTAATGGTTTTAAACTAAAAGTGGGTATATTCAGCTGAGACATAAGCAAGAAATTTTTTACTATGAGGGTGGTGAAACGCTGAAGCAGGCTGTCCAGAGAGGTGGTGGATGCCCCATCCCTGCCATCATTTAAGGTTAAGTTGGATGGTGCTGTGAGCAACCTGGTCTAGTGAAAGATGTCCCTTCTCATTTCTTGGGGTGTTGGACTAGATGACCATTAAAGTTTTTTTCCAACCCAAGATATTCTATGATCCTACAATCTTAAATGCCAAGAAAAAGAACCCTCACAAGAGCATTGATTCATAAGACTAAGTACAGTGTACTGGGTCAAAATAGTGAATAGTGACTAAAAATAGTCACTTTTTAGTCAAAATAGTGACTAAAAATAGTGAATATTAAACCTTCATTTGTGGAAATAAAATTCTGATGGTTGTCTTAAATACATTCTGAATTCCAGTTTCCTAGACAGCAGGTTTTCTGTCATCACTTTTGTAAATACTCTACAGACTAGTGTCAGAGGAATGCATGCAAAAACTGGATATACATTCATAGATGCAGTATCTAATAGGTTAAAAATGTAGGCAATTTCGATACCTTGTGTTAGTAGCCTACATTTAAATATCTAATGCTACCAGGCTACGTGCAAATTCAAGTACTGTTCCCACTGTGCTATTTTGAATACATTCCATGTTTAATAGCCACCCTTAGTAACTTTTTGTAGAATGCAGAATATATTCTTTGGTGGTGTAACTTTACTAGTAAAGAAAATAAGCCTTATTCCATGTGGTTTTTTTCAGAGACTGAGTTGTGTGAATAGGAAAGATGAAGAGAGAGGGGTTAGGTAAATAATTAACCTTTGAAAATAACTCTTGCTCTTGGAGTGTGCATATCAATATGATATAATTACCACATTTTATTCACTGTTGGATGAAGATCACCATAGGTAATTTAAACAGTGAGCTCACATTTGCATAATGTATGAACAGCAGGTTCTTTTAAAACCTTGCTGAGAAGAGGCCAACATATTTGTGTATTTACTTGAGATGCACCAATTGTGTTTAATTTTCCTGATTCTAGGGATTTTTTTCCTCATTAATATATTCTTACATATTTTTTAAAAGTATTACTAATACTTGGACCTGAACTCATTTACCTCTGATCAGGTCAAATCTAGTCAGAACTGGAAGAAAATGTTATCTATCTTTTGGTAAAATCTCAGTGAATTTTCCCAAAATCTTAGTATCTTTGTATTATTGTTCAGCCTGGATCTGATTTTCTAATCAGCTTCCCAGGCTAGTTTTTAAAGTAAATTCCTTTTGAATGAATCCAGATATAATTTGGTTGTATATGGGGCAGAGTTCAGCAGTCCAAGTGTGGAAGTTTGAAGACAACCACACAGTTGTCTTCAAAGATGGTTTCAAATACAAATAGATAGAATTTTTCTGAAAAATTTTATTTTTGCCTTCAGTTTACGTGAAAGACAATTTACTAAGAAATATTTTTCTCATTAAGAAGCTGATGTCTGAGGAACTGGAGCTCCTCCACAGTATGCCAGGGCACGTTGGAGTAGTAACTGGAACAGGGATTTGTCTGCTTTTTCACAAGAGGAATTGATACACTTCAGGTTAATTATGAGGAAGAATGAGAAAATAATTTTCAGGGTATAGAAATCCATTTCTATTCCCAAGTAATTGTTTCACAGGCTGTAAGTCTATAAGCCAATGGTACAAATTTCACTTTGGATTTTAATTACAGTCAAGTTACTTTAGAAGCACTTCCAAGTGAATTAGAATTTTTAAAAAATCATCTTTATGCTGAGCCTTAACAAAAGAAACTGAGTTTGTCTCATGGCCTTCCTCAGCATCATCAGACTTTAGAGCCTGTGAGCCAGGCAGTAGTATGTGAGAAATGATACAACAGTAGAATATTTTGGGTTTTTTTGCCTACCAGTGTGCATTGGCATAATTAATTTGATTGACAAATAGTAACATCCCTTTCTCCATAAAAGCTGCATTTTTTCTTTCTTTATTTAGGTTTCAAGCCAATACTCCAGTTTCATAATGTGTTAGTGATTGCTTGTAAGCAGTAAAGTGAATTTTGTGCATTAACTCTGACAAGAATGAAATTATTAAGTGACTGGAATTAAATCTTTAATATGGGCCAGACTAATTTTATTAGTCTTGAACATCATGTAAAACACAACATTCTGCTGCTTTTAAAAACATATAAATTGCCTTTATGTGGGGGTGAAGAGATTAAAAATATGATAACTGGTCTCCAGTCCATTCATCTGCCCTGAACAGATTGGTAGCTGATGCTTCTTGTTTATTGCCTATAGGTCTTCATTCTGTTGTCAAATGTGAAAATGTTCCTTTTTTGTTGAATTTGATGGCCAGCAAGGGAGAATAAAAGTCTTTGCCATCTAAAAAGTAACGTAGTTGTCTTGTCATTATGCCATGTCAAGGTGTCTTGTTTATTTTGGCACTTCATGTCTAGGGGAGTCAAAAAAGCTGTACTATCTTTGGGATATGGATGGTTTTTAGGCATACTTCCTTTGGCTGTGGTGATTTTCTTTACAGCAACTGGTGTGGGGCTGTATTTTGGATGTGAACTGGAAAGAGTGTTGATAATACAGAGGGGTTTCTTTATTGCTGAACAGGTCTTACACAGGCCCAAGGCCTTTTTTGCGTTTTGCACTGCCATGATGGTGAGGAAACTGGGTGTGCATGGGAGATTGGAAGAGACACGGCTGGGAGAGGTGATCCAAGGGAGTGCGGCGCTGCCCCAGTATGGCCCCCTCCATGCTCCTCCCTTGGCACCAGCCTTATCCCCATGCCGCTTTTCCTGCTCTCCCTAGGGTTAGGGTTACACTTAGGGTTAGGGTTCAAAAACCACAAAGCCCAGAGATGCAGGGACACTGCAGCTGCAAAAGGCCTGCCAAAGCCAGCGTGGCCCTGCCCCAACGTGGATCCCTCCACGCTCCTCTCCTTGGCACAGCATCACTGCCATGCTGCTTTTCCTGTTCCACCTAGGGTTAGGGTTACCAAAGTGTGGCCAAAGGGGTATTTCATAGAAAATTAAATCATTCTGGGAAAAGAAGAAAGAAGTGTGGGGTTTGGAGTGATGGCACTTGTCTTCCCACATTGCTGTTACATGTGATCAGGCCCTGCTGCTCCTGGAGATGGCTGAACACCAAGTTGCCCATGGGAAGCAGTGAATTAATTCCTTGTTTTGCTTTGCTTTCATGTGCATCTTTTGTTTTCCCTATTAATCTGTCTTTAGCTCAACCCATGAGAACTAGATCCACTTGTAAAATTATTTTTCAATAAATAATTTATTTCACTGTACAAAGCTGTACTTTTCTACAGTGTTTAGAATTCAGAATTGACCTGATAACAAAGTAAAATATTCTTTAAATGCATGATAAATCTTTGAGTTGTAAAGAAAAAAAAATCATAGAAAACAGCTTTACTCATAAGTTACTCTCATCTCTGGAAAAGGATATTTGATAATAGTTAATTCATAGTATTTTACACACAGGATTATTCACTGAAATGTGATTAGAGGCAGTACCTATATGGTCTCCATGTGAACTGAAAATTCCCCTTCGGAGTTAATTAGAAAAACTGTTGTTATCCCCATATTTGCAGCATGGTCAGGTGGTTCCTCATCCCTAAACGACCTTGAATGGCATCTTAATTTCAGAAGCTGGAGAGACAGAAGTGGGATAGCCTCATATCACAGTTTACCCCAGCCAACAGCCAAGCCCCAGACAGCTGCTCACTCCTGAGGAGATCCCACCAGAAGTATCAGGGAGAGAATTGGAAGGGTAAAAGCTGGAGAACTTGTGAGTTGAGCTAAAGACTGTTTAATAGAGAAAGGAAAAGATGCACATGCAAGCAAAGCAAAACATGAAATCCATTCGCTGCTTCCCATGGGCAGGCAGGTGTTCAGACATCTCCAGGACAGCAGGGCCTGATCCTGTGTGAGAATTGTGGGAAGACAAATGCCATCACTCCAAACACACTCCAAATGTGATCAATTTACCTTCCTGGCTACTAGTAAGACATAAAGTAACCCAAACAAAATCTTCCTGGTTTAGACCTTCTTTGTCTTAAGAAAATATGAAATGCTGTCACTTAGGGGAATACTCTCTAAAAATAATAATTCAAATTAATAGATTGTGTTTCAGAAACCATAGAATTTGATGTGGACTTCCAGATGGGGACCCATGGCAAAAAGATAGCAGAACAATCCAAAATTTGATCTTTCTGCTTTCCTTAAGCTGATTGCATTTCCCTCTATCCCAAACTCAGATTTTCTGAAGGCGATACATAGGAGAAAGAGAGGTTATTTAGGAAAGAAGAAAGGACTGGAAACCTGTTAGTCATTCTGGAAAAGATTTATTTCCATAATCACATTTGTTAAGGATAAAATAAAGCAAAATGTNATATATTAATTTTTTTTATTTATTTAAAACAGAACAGCACAAAGACTACAATAAACAAAACCTCACAGCAATTCAGGAACAATGCCCTTCTTACTATAATTACATGATTTTAAAAAATGTAGTGCTAGGGCTGCAAATTAGGCTTAATATGCTTTGAGTGCCTAGCTAGTGATTCCATTTCAGATTTCCTTGCTTTTTTCTAGCTTCATATTGGATATTGTAGGAATTATTTTTGTTAGCAAAACACCAGGAATTTCAAAACCAGATTTTAATGTTAATGTGTTTAGTGCAGCAAAACCAAAAAGTGGTAGAAAACCTGTACTACAGAGAACATAACCTCTAATGGAAAAGAAATATAAGGAGATAACCTTAAAACTTTTTTTTTTTTTTTCCTTGAAGTGAAGGAGTCCTCCAGCTGAATGAATACCACTGCAGGAAGTAATGACATGGCTTATAAATGAAAGCCTTTCACATGTAAGTGAAAACTCAAGATTTATTTTCCCATTTAAAGTCTGTGCTTAGAATTTTTAATCTGAAAAATACTTGATTTTGAAAGAAAGTTAAAATAGTCCCCTAAAACCTTTGTCCAAAACAAAATAATCATTAGTGATGACTAATATCTTCTGTGTAGAAGATAAAACCAACAAAACAACAAGCTATTAGATGCTGACTAGTTTTACTCATTAAGAAACAGTAAAAATATAACAGCTTAGCCAGACGACACAAAGAGTGACTGGTAGAGATGGGTCTTGAACAAATCTCCTTAAAGTCATGCTGTATAAAAGTAAAGAGACAAAAAACATCCTGGGAAATATTTCCAAGATTTTCCTGCTACAACAGACAGTGCTTAAACAGTTATCTTCCTCCCAGAAGAAGCTTCCTCAGCACTTTAAGGAAAAGTCAGGTATTTTTCTAAGATACTATTAGTAGTCCTGATAATTCGTGGATAACTAAGGAATATCTGGCCAAGACTATAACTCTTAATATCTTTTAAAAGTACAGAGTTAGTCTTGCAGGGACAAGATCTATACTGTTTAAATAAACAATAAAAATAATCTTCTTCATTTCATAATTTTCCATATTTTTTGGATTATTGTTTCATAAGGTACAATGGACTGAAGGGTTAATAGCTTAGAAAGTCTGCTCACATAGGTAGGTCTTTCCAGTTTGACTGTCCCATGGATATTCATGTGATTGGAATGAAAAGCTTCATGATAAATCAAGTTAACACTTTGGACACTGTGCAAAACATGACACCTTTATTTTATCACCATACATTTTTAGAAATTTTGCAGTGCAAGTAGAGGTTGGCAGAGAAGGGAGAGACTTTTCTTTGTTTGTCTACAGCAGAAGTGTTTTTCTCTGATGGTATCTAGAGCTTTGCGAAAGAAATTAAAACATTTCAAAAAGGGCCAAGCTAGGGATTATTCTATACTTCATTATGTATTCCAAAGAGGGAATTGTCATGTATAACACACCACATAAATGTCAAAGTTCTATCAAAGACCTTGTAACAATTGTGACTAAAAAGATATGACTTATAGATTGTGACATCATGTAATTTCCTTTTTTCTTTTTGAAAGAAGGAACTGGGAAAACTCAGAAAGCAGTATGTGTATTTACAAAAGCCTGCTTGGTCAGATGTGGCTGCCTGTATACTGCAGATCTAATGCTCAATGCTTAGAGAAAAAGAAATGACCAGAGAATGATCAGTTGATCAGAAAAAAGACCAATAGATACAAAATAAGACAATTTGCACATTTATGCCATTGAACCTGAAGAGGGAGAGAAAGAAATTTTACTAAAGAATATGCCATTTGACTTAGACTGAAGAATGGCCTTTGAGATTAAGTTTAGCTAGAGCTGTGTGTTGATAAACAGGACTAAAACACTAGTTATACCTGCTTGTGTCCTTTTCAACTGACTGATTACTTTGGGATTTGGAAGACCATAGTTCCTTTCTATTTCAGCAGACAGATGGACAATGGAAGGAAAACAAGGAGTACATTACACTTTGACTTCAGTGTGCCCCTCTCAAAGGTAGACTAGAGGGTCAAAGGATGGAAATCATTCAGCAATCTAAGAAGTGAAATATGGTTTATTGACTTGGATGCATGGAAAAGTCTTTCACTTCAAAAGTAGGGGAAGATCATGCAGGAAAACTACAATTTTTTAATAATGTAGTCTTTTCTCCAATTTCTTTACAGTCTGGACAAATTAAACAACTTTAAGGAAGTTTGGTAAAATCACTTGAAACTTTGCAAATGAAAAACTCTAATATTTCTAGTCATTTTAGTACTTCTTTAATTTCTAATTCCATTCTATACTTTTTAAAGGTGATACAACCAGGGGTCCTGTTACCCAAGATTACCCCTTTTTTCTCTGTTTCCTGCCTCTCTTATTTCATTATTTGTTTAGTTTTTCATTTCTTCACTTTGAACAGAGGTGTCCTCTGTTATTCACAATAACTCCCTTCTTCACAGTTTTCCCAAGTACAAAGCACATCAGCATAAGCTCATACTTGTCACTGAAAGATCGTCTAGATGCAGCAAACTATATCAAAGACACAGATAATATAAGAAGCATATTTTTTTCACACTTTGCATCTTCAGTAAAGGACAAAAGTTCAATGTGCAAAAATGTACTTTAAAAAGGACTGACTTATTATTTCCCAGTAAGAATATAGAAAAGACTCAAGTTTCCTGCCTTTTCTCTTTATTTTGGCTTCACCCAATTTTTCTGCATGCCATCTTATTGCATTTATGGTGCTTTATAGAGTGACATTCAAAGGGAAGAAAGGGGAGAGATGGAGAATGCTCTTAACCTAGGCTTTATGAAATCTCTTCAGTTAAGAGGTAACAGACAATAGAGTAATGCTTCTTAATAATCTGAGGCTGTCCAGCATGCATTAGCTGCGTTAATTTTAATGGATTTAACTCCTCTTTCCTCTTCTCACTTCCTGAGACCTCAACAGCTTATTTGACCTGAATATGAATGAGGAAAATCTGAATGTAACTTCTTTGCTCATAGCAGTGAGGTTTTTAATTTAAAGTACTCTACATAGTAAGAATCTGAGGATGTAATGTTTGACAGTAATCTATCACCATTTAGATCAGGCATTCTGCTTTCACCTGAGACTTGGTATTTCAGAGGAAGGTGAATTACTTCCCTCCAAGAAAAATAATGTCCTCCATTTTGGAAAATGTTCCATTTTAAGCATTTCTTCCTATCGTTCCAGATAAAACTATTCCTGAGTCATAAGCTTTTAACCTGCATATTGAGCTATTACCAGAGTCACATTCATGCCAGTCCATAAATTTTGCTGAAGTTTATCCTTATTTGCACTGTCTCATTATACTTTTTTTTTTCCTATTTCTTTTTAAAATAAAAGCATTATGATGTTTCCAAATTTGTTGCTTGCCACTTACCTCCTACATTGTCAAGCAAGAAAGCCATTCAATAAATCTTGAAGAACTTCTTCAGAACTAAACAACACCTATGTCAAGTAAACCAGCCTTTTTATTGGTTTCATAATTATCCTCTTCTAAACCTGAAATTATCTCTTTCACTTTTGTAGGACCAGGGTTAAAAGAGGTTGACAGAACAGGTTTTCCAGTGCCTTTCACAAGGATTTCATATGTCCTCACAACAGCTCAATAAACTCTATTATTTCTAATAGGATTATTCCTGTTCTCAATGGCAGTAAAGCAGGGACTTACCTAATTAGATAACAGGACACTCAAGACTTTAAAAAAGCTGTTTTTCTGCCATATATACATGGAAAAGAGAGGGACAGTCAAGTATATGAGCATGCTGGACCTCTATGTCTGTTTTATTCCTGCCTTGGTAATGAACTGGTTTGGTGCTCTTTGGTGTGACACATTGCTTTTCTTTACCCTTTTCCCATCTAGTGACATTAGAACACTGGTTTTTGAATTGCTTTGAAAGACATGGATCAAAATTTACAACTGAGAGCAATAGTGTGTGTCTAACTGTAATGTAAAAAATTGAGGAAATTAAAAGTTTATAATTCAGGGATTATGGGGAATTAATGCACCATTGAATGGTGCTGTCCAGATTAGGAATTACTGCATAATCACTTTAGGTTTTTGGGGATGTGGTCAGGAATTCTATAAGTTTTTTGTTTGTTAGATGAAATAAGAAATTCTTATTTCCATAATAGTTTTTGTTGTACTTGGAAATAAAACTTAAACAGCAAAAGGAAATTAATTCTAAAAGGTCATCAAAAAGAGGTTTGCAGTTGTGTAATATATGAATTATCTTAGTTTCAAGTGTAAAGAGGACTTTATACTGTATTTAAGGCCCAGTTCTAAAGGTTTCAAGCTGAATTTTACAGGATCTGTAGGAACTCAACAATTCTGATGATCATGAAGGTCATGGTTTAAAATGCCACCTTCCCTTGTGTCTCTACCCCTATCATAACCATAATTCATGACTACTACACCACTCATCTTGGTGTGTTTTATAGTTTGATGCACAAAGCTTGCTTCTGGACTGAGCATGCCATGCTGTGACTCTACCCACAAGGTGTTTTGCTCTTTCTCCTAGAATTGACTGAAATGAGATTGAAAGGAATAAAGATGACAGGCACTAATTACTTAGCACCTATTTATTAGAGAGAAACTTGTTCATGGTATATTAATTAGACGTTCACAAATTATGATGAATCACTTAAGACATCACTGTCTTTTAATTTGGGATAGGTTTTGAGCAGTTATTTAAGTGTCAAAAAGTACACCAAGTCATCAGTTGTAGATTAATACAGTACCCTGAAATGGCCATTCAGTTTTGGAGCAGATCCCCCCACCTGTAGCCTTTCAAAGTGCTGCTGAACTATATATGATTTCTGGGTGTTCATAGGATTGTGGT
>WEIU01004744.1:0-11552 GCA_013389925.1 Aegithalos caudatus | reverse complement strand
CCTTTCCTTTCCTTTCCTTTCCTTTCCTTTCCTTTCCTTTCCTTTCCTTTCCTTTCCTTTCCTTTCCTTTCCTTTCCTTTCCTTTCCTTTCCTTTCCTTTCCTTTCCTTTCCTTTCCTTTCCTTTCCTTTCCTTTCCTTTCCTTTCCTTTCCTTTCCTTTCCTTTCCTTTCCTTTCCTTTCCTTTCCTTTCCTTTCCTTTCCTTTCCTTTCCTTTCCTTTCCTTTCCTTTCCTTTCCTTTCCTTTCCTTTCCTTTCCTTTCCTTTCCTTTCCTTTCCTTTCCTTTCCTTTCCTTTCCTTTCCTTTCCTTTCCTTTCCTTTCCTTTCCTTTCCTTTCCTTTCCTTTCCTTTCCTTTCCTTTCCTTTCCTTTCCTTTCCTTTCCTTTCCTTTCCTTTCCTTTCCTTTCCTTTCCTTTCCTTTCCTTTCCTTTCCTTTCCTTTCCTTTCCTTTCCTTTCCTTTCCTTTCCTTTCCTTTCCTTTCCTTTCCTTTCCTTTCCTTTCCTTTCCTTTCCTTTCCTTTCCTTTCCTTTCCTTTCCTTTCCTTTCCTTTCCTTTCCTTTCCTTTCCTTTCCTTTCCTTTCCTTTCCTTTCCTTTCCTTTCCTTTCCTTTCCTTTCCTTTCCTTTCCTTTCCTTTCCTTTCCTTCATTCCCAACAAATCCTTCTCCCACCCTGACGATCCCATACGGACCCTATAGGATGGGGGGACGCATTCCCGGCCGCCTTGCTGGATCCATACAGGGTGTGTGGATTTCCACTCGTGCCCTGAGGCGTTTGCTCACTCGGGGAGGAACCAAAACAGCAAAGCCTGACCCTAAAAACGTCCTAAAAATGACCCCAAAAAAGCTTCTTGTCCCCATCTGACACCCTGAGACGGTCTGGGATGCGTGGCCATGGAAGGGGTCGCGAGGGAGGATTTGGAATCTGCCGTGATGAGAAATCCTGGGGGAGGTGAAGCCAGGGGCAGGGCTCCGCTCCCGGCTCGCTTCCCTGGAGCTGAGCTGCACCTGGAGGCTCCCTGGGGTGCCCGGGTGACACCCACCGGGCGTTACCGCTTCCCCCCGTCCTCCTGGAGGCCACGGGCTGTGAGAATGAAATTATCCCAGATATCCCACCGGGAAGGGTTCTCCCGGGTGGTGCCGGTCCGTCCCGGGGCTTGGAGAGAGGGACAGGGCATTCCTGCATGGAGGCTGTTGGGGACATTGGCGTGGTTGTCCCCGCATCTCCCTCCAGGGAAGGGGATTCTGTGGCCCAGGCAATGCCGGGCACCAGAAAAAAATGGGAAAAGCACAAACCAGCACGGAACTCCGGTTTGTAGCTCCAGGGAGCACCGAGTTTGATGTGATTCCCACAAGTTCCGTAATTCTCCAGCTCTCACGGTGTCCCTACAAACCGGAGGAATTCTTGGCCTCGGCGGGATCCCAGCTGCAGAGGGATCGAGTGATTCTCATGGGAATGCCGCCCTTTTCCTGCCGTATCCATGGATGTATTCCCCCCTCCCCAGTGCCAGCATCCCCTCGTTCCTGCCTGCCATCCATGCGTGTCCCTCGGGTGTCCCAGGAGCCCGGGGCTCGCGCCGTGCACAGGGTGGCACTATTGCCTTAAAAATCCCGCCTGGCGTCTCTGGGATCGCCGCTTTTCTGGGCTGATCCTCCGCCCCAAGGAAGGGAGCACCCCCGGGCTCCCCAAATCCCAGCCTCGTGCTCAGACAGGCGGGGATGGCATTTCCCTGGGGATTTTCCTCTTCCAGGGTAACGCAGGCGTTTCTGCTCCCCCCGGTTTGGGTGGAAAAGCTGCGGCGGATCCTGCCGAACTTCCCCGGAGGAAGATGCGAGGCACTGCCGGCGCTCAGGACCCTGCACTGGGTCAACATCGTGGCTTCTCCCGTAAAATCCGGCAAAATCGTCCCAAAACCACAATCAGCTCGGACTGTTCAAGGGTTCTGCGAGCATCCCGAGCAGCAATTCCTCCCTACAAGCATTCCTGCCCGTGAGCATCCCTGCATCCCTGCGCAGCAAAACATCCTCCCCGCACCCAACGCTGCTCCGAGAGCCCTTTCAAAAGGACCCCAACTCCCCACTCTCCCGGGATGGTGGAAAAGCATTTAAGGGCGGTTTATCCTTGGGAAAACAGGATACAGGTGAAACAGTTGTTGTTACAACGAGCTCTGATTGCAGCGGGAGCAGAGGAGGAGGAGGAGAAGGGGCTCTCCTGATGCCAGGAGCCGGTTGAGCCCAGTATCGGCCACATCAGCTCCTGGGACGGTGCCGCTTTTTCTGCTCCTGCACCACCCCTGATCCGACTGCTCCGACTGATGCAAAGCCCCGGAGGGTCTGGAGCAGGAGCAGCGCTGGGAATTCGATTTACGGCTGCTCCAGGCAGGAACGGAGATATCCCTGTGACACCCGGTGTCACCGCCCGGACCGCACGGCTCCTCCCTCCCGGGCTTCCAGCGAGAAACAAAAAAAAAAACTTTCAGCGCCGCCAGTCGCAGCTTTTCCACCCGCAGCTGCTCCGGACGGGGATGGAAAGGCATCCTGGGCAGGCGGGAGGGAGCAGTGCCCCGCGGACAGGTCGGGAGGGTCACCGGCAGTGAGTGGCAGGGGTCAGGGTTTTTTGGGGGCGGCCGGGGGTGACCCGGCACCTGTTAAACCGAAGCTCGGCACCTCCTCAATTGTGCCGCTGCTAATTTCTCACAGCTCCGGAGGCCGTCACTCCAATTAGCGCCGTGTCCCTTCTCGCTAACGAGCTCTGGCAGGATTCGGGGGCTTCGCTCAAGGATAAAGATTCCCAAAGAACGGGGGTTAACCCTTCGCCTGCCCCCGGCAGCGCTGCTGCCAAGCTCGGGTCACCCACGGGAGGGTTTGTGGAACAAGCAGGCTCGTAGGGATGGCTTTCAGGGAGAAACATTTCAAGCGGAGAAAAGGAGTTGAAAACTCAAGAGCGTTTCTGGTTTTCACAGGATCATTTGGGTAGGAAAAGATCTCTGAGATGGTCGAGTCCAAGTTTTGACTGATCACCGCCCTGCAGCGAGTGCCAGCAGTGGGATGGGGACTCCACCACCTCCCCGGGCAGCCCCTTCCAGTGTTTTTTGGGAAGGAATTCCTCCTGATGTCCAACCTGAATCTCCCCCGGCACAGCTTGAGGGCGTTTCCTCTCATCTTGTCACTAGAAGTCCAAACTCTTGGTTTAGCCCCAGCTTTTCCTGCTCTCCCACGATCCAGCTCCCTGCCCCCTCTGTGCATCGGTGCCATCGTCCCCAAGGGCGCCTCACCCTCAGAGCCTGGGGACCACCAGGAAAGCCCCAAACCCGCCCTGCAGAGGAGAATTTGGGAGCTGGTTGAATCCCAAAAATTAAAACGAGGTTAACCTTTCCCTAATCCCCCTTTCTGCAGATGTTCTGTGTCTCTTGGCAGGGGCCGAGCCTTATCTGATGCTGTCGTTTCCACGTTTCCACGGCGCAGATCTGAGGGCTTTGAAGGCATCGGGGGAATGTCGGGGCTCGTCCCTTCTGACGGATTCCAGGTGGGATTTGGAGCTGGATTATGTTGCAATTCAGAGCCTTAAGGGATTTTTTTCAGCACGTTCTCCCAAAGGCAGGAGGAACCCTCTGAACAGGAAACAGTGCAGGATATGTCTACCCCAAACAGGAATATTAACATGTTTAGATTTAAAATATTGCATTACAGCAGCTTGGGAAGAGGCTGGCAACCATTTGGCCCCGCAGATCCCACCTTCTTCAGCTTTGCCACCGCTTCAGGATATCTCCAATTTGCTGAGCATCCATGCTGAGCACTCTCGTGGGAGACCCTGGAAGTATTTTAGGCCAGCTCCTGGGATTTGAAGCGCTGCAGGGAGGGGTGTGGAGGCAGTAATTGGGAGCAGGAAGCAAAGGGGAAGGTGGGATCTCACAAAACCCAACCTCGCAGAGATGGGCGAGGAGAAAAGCGCCTTTCCCCGCCTGGGATGTCCCCGTGGGATGAAGGGGGAGCAGGAGATGCCAGTGGGGTGAGAGCAGCAGGATGTGGGTGCAGGGAAGAGGTGGCAAACAGGTGCAGGCACTGAAACTGGAGACTGGATATCAATCAAAGGTGTCTGGGGTGTTATCATAAAAACCAGTCGGACCGGTAGCCAAGGGCGTTGGAAATGTGGATCCCAGCCGGTCACGCTCCAGGGTTTTATCCCACTGGGCTGGAGCTCTGAGCTGGAAACAACTCCTAAAAAAAAAAGACTTTTTAAAAATAGATCCTTCTATTTCCACCTATTTTGTTTCAGCCTTTTGTTACAAATGATTTCTTGGAGTTAGTTCAGATTGGATATTGGGAAAGGATTCTTCCCTGTGAGGGTGGGCAGGCCCTGGCACAGGGTGCCCAGAGAAGCCGTGGCTGCCCCTGGATCCCTGGAAGTGTCCAAGGCCAGGCTGGATGGAGCTTGGAGCTACCTGGGACAGTGGGAGGTGTCCCTGCCCATGGCAGGGGAACAGAATTATAAATTTAAGGTTCCTTCTATCCCAAAGCATTGAATGATTCAATGATTTTCTTGTCTTTGGGATTAGGGAATGGCCAGCTGCTCCTCTCCCTTCAGAAGAAATCCCAACAAGGGCAGGAGCTGGCAGAGCTGAGAGACAAAGCTGGCCCCAAAACGGCAACCGGGGTGTGAAGGAGCATCAGAAATGTGATCCTGACTAAAACATCCCTAATCCCAGCCTGGGGGTCTGAACTGGCCTCGGCCCCTGCTCCCACCACATCCCTCAGCTCCCAGCTCCTCTTTTTCCATGCTCTTCCCACCCCCCTGACCCTGCAGGTCGTCAGACACCTTGGGAGGGCCAAACAAGCTCCAGGTGATCCCATCTCCTCCCCGGGCCCTGCATTAACACCTTTGGGACCCGGCAATGCAGCACAGAGGGGAGATAAAGGCTGCCAGCTCCCATTCCTCATCCCTGATGGATTTAGCTGCAGCGGGAATCCTCCCCGGCTGCAAGAGATCACACCCTCGGTCACTCACAACCCACAACAGTTTAAATCCAGGGAAAATGGGGCAGACCAGCAGCTCCTAAATTTTAATCCCCGAACTATTTACCTAACGAGACCTAAACCAGCCCCAGTAATTAGCGAGAGGAGTTATTTTATCACCAGCCATGCAAGACTCAGCACACGGCTTCCAACCCAAAACAACCGCGTATCCGCCCAAACGCCAGACAGTTCCTTCAGATAAATCACTCATCCTGTCCTCGGGTTGCATTTGGCAATTAAAAAAAACCCCAAACATCCGTGGCACTGCTGCTCCCAAAGCTGTTTCTGCTCCTCTCTGCCTGTGAAACGCTGGAGGTTTGAGCGGTCTGTTCTTGTAAAAGGGCGGAGCAGCCCAGAGCCCGAAATCTGCTTTGTGTTTGCTGGAAGGGTGCCCGGCATCCAGGAGTGCAGATGTTGGGGGGAGATTAAGTCTAGAAAGCCTTTCTTCAACTTCAGAGAGCTGCTGGCCAGAGTAAAACCCGATATTTAATTATTTAACCTTTATATCTCAACTGCAGCTGAGCTGGGTTTTTTTTGGGGGGGTAGGATTACGCCCACAGGAGAAGAATTGAAAACCTGTTGCCAGAGCTTTTTTCCATCCTTTTATTAAAAACTTCCAAAGGCCTAAAATGAAAATGTACACCGACTACAAGGGAAACCAGTTTGTACACTCACAGTTAAAGTGCTAAAAAAATTAAACGTTACAAAACCGACACTGGACTACTGTAAACAAATCTACCGAGAGCCGAGTGCAAGTGGGGTCAGCACATTCCAGGACGCAGAGATTTCATGGGAGCACCTTCCCCTCTCCTGAGGAGCTGGACCTTGTCACAAACACCAGAGTGCCCAGGGAAGGGCTGGGACAGGCGCTGCATGCACCGAATTCCCCACGCACGGAGCCCAACAGGCAAAATGTGGGAAAACGCCGCGCCTCGGGGGGGAAAATCAATCCTGATCCCGTTAGAAAAGAAGCACGAGGGGATAGGGGTAAAGCTTCACATTCAAGTGGACATTCTGCTGCTCAGGGTGGACCTGGGAGTGTCTCCTGTGCCGGGGATGCTCCGCTCCCTGCCCCGGTTTCACCGCACAGACGGAGCTGCCGGCTCCCTGCTGCTTTTTGGGATGCTCAGTGCCTTGGAGCTGGGCTGGAGAATCGGCTGCCCTGGAAAGGTGGGCACTGCTCTAAGGCTGGCCTGGCTCTTCTCCTCGTGCCCTTCCTGAGGGATTTTTTCCCTTCCCTCCTAGCTGGAACAACTCGGGAGCGGCGCTGGATTTGGCCGTGAGCAGATTTCAGCCGGAGCCTCCCAGCGCCACCCCGAGCTCACCACTGACCCCCCTTTAAAGCTCCCAGGACAAATCCCAGCTCTCAGCTGGAAGAAAAGGGAGAACACAAACACACTGACACCTAAATGTGGCTCTTTGCTGCTGCAGGGTTCTTTTTGCTTTAAAAAACGGGAGCAGCCCCTTCCATGCAGCTCCGATCCAGGATATTTCACGGGAGCTATGGAGGGATTAAAGAAGGAACGCCACAAACTCGGGGGGATCTGTTGTCAGAGCAGTCGGGTTGGTAAAACAGGAGCTGGAGATCCCTGGGAATACTGGGAATGCGTTTCACAGGAAGCTTTGACAGAGCAATTCCACAGAGCAGAGTTTTGGTGCTGCACCCATCGTGTGCCTGGGAGGGAGAGGGATGAAGTTTGGGATGAGCTGGAGAAGCCAGGCACGGTCCAGCTTCCCTGCCTGCTTCCTGGGAGAGAGGATCCAGCTTTTGGTGGCTGCTGGGGCGGGACAAAGCGCTGCAGGGACTCCACCAGGAGCTGTTCAGCTGCAGGGATTGCAGAAACGCCCTCCTGGCCGGGGGTTTCAGCTCGGGGGGAATTTAAAGCTTGGCACCAATCCCACAAATCAGGCACCCCGGCTGGAGCTCTCACCGGGTAGGAAAGCATCCCAAAAACTCTCCTGGTGCCCCTGCCTGAGATGCTGGTGGGGCCACATTCAAACTGGGATGAACTTCAGAGCCCCTGGATGTGACGATTTTGGGAGCTGAAGCCCTGTGAGCCCCAGCTGGGGAACTGGGGCATTCTTCCACGGGTGAGGAATGCTCTTCCCATGAGGAATGCTCTGCCAAGAGAGCACAGCGTGCTGGCTCAGGTGTTCAAGGTAGAAGGGAGGGGGCAGGGAGGCAAAAAAACCCAGCCAGAATTCCAGTTTGAGGTTTGATCACCTCTCTGGGGTGACAGGAGCCTGTCCCTTTAGGATCCATGAGCAAGGGATGGCTTAGATATTCCCATCAGGAAGCAGTATTGGGACTGAGCCTCACAAATTAACAACGTTTCCAGCAGGATCCTTCTCCAAGTTCCATCAGCATTCCTGCCCCTGTCTCTAAACAAGTCAAAGCATTGCTACAATTTATAAAAGAAAAAAAAAAAAAGTACTGGAAATTGAGCCAAGAGGATCAATGTAAACCCTTGAGCTTATTTAGCTGGCTTCCAGTGTTTAGGAAAACTCAGCTTCCCTGCTCCTTCCAAAGATCCATATTTCACCCTTCGAGGCAGCACCTGAGTCAGGAGGAGCTGAATTTGAAAACAGCCGAGGTCCCACCCCTGGGGCTTCCAGCGAGTTGCAGCTTCCAGCGGTTGAAACCACCCCAAGGGATTTTCCACAGCCTGTGTGAGCTTTGGATGTGTTATCCCCAGTTTTCCCCCGGGCCAGGGCTATCCAGGATGGCCCCCAGGGCTGTTTGCTGAGCAAGCAGAGCCTGCTCTGCCCCGGGGTGACAACAAAGAGCTTTGTTATTCCACGCTGGGCTTCCTTTGTCTTCTCCCGGACCCGGGTGGAAGCAGGGAAGACAATTTGGGATAAATCCGTCTGGGAGCTGCGGTGGCTCCCGGGGCAGCCTTTGATTCCACAGCACACAGGTTATGAGCTTTGCCGTCGTGTCATCGGCTGCAATTAAAATGAGTTAATTGTGGAGCGGCTCCCCGAAGGCGCCGTGAGCCCCTGCCCCGGCCCTGCCCTCGAGGCCGGTGCACAAAGGGCTTCCCACCACGCTTCCAGCAGGTCAGGGAGGGAATCCTGGAAGGACAATGCAAAGAGAAGGATTCATTTCCCAGCAGTGATCTGCAGTAATGACTGAGGTAGGTTTGCATGCCAGCAGTGTTGCCTCGTGCTGGGTGAATTCCTGCAGAAGATGCTCCAGAAGATCTCCAGCACCATCCTCGACTTCTGCCTCCAGAGCATCCCAAGGGATCCTTTCCACACACAAAAAAAGCCCAATCTGAGAACTCTCTACCATGAATCTGCAGTGGTGGATCCGTAACCAAGATCCCTGAAGTGTGGATCCTGTCTCCTCCTCGAGGAATGCCGTGGGATTCCAGCTGCCACATCCTCCTTTTTCCCCATCTGGGGGCAGCTCCTGCCTCAGTTTCTCCCACCCATCTCCGAGTTGTTGCTCAGCACAGAGAATCCTCCCCAAACCATCACGAGGAAGGTGGAGCATCCTTGAATAAACTCCTCTGGTCCTTCTGGCCTCAGCCTTCTTCACCCAGGTGCTGGGGTTTGTAAACAGGCTCAGCTCTGGCTCTGAGAACGGGCTGTACATTCCTGCTGGGGTGACAAATCCAGCTTTTCCATGATAATTATTTATCTTTAAATAGATCAGGAACAGGCAATCTCAGCTTTTGTACATGACTCTAAAAAATAAACGGCTGAAGATTATCTAGATAACTGCTTTTAAAACCCATCCCTTCCTACGGAAATTGTAAACGAGTAGAAAATTTAAATAGTCTTTTGTAAAAAAGCAAGGACAATACAAGTTATAAAAAAATCATCGCTCTTCCCTGCCTCTCTCTTTCCCCTGCCCTGTGGACAACCGAGCTCTGGGAAGAGCTGCTGATCCTCAGAGGGGTTTCCTTCTCCAAGATGCTCATTCCACATTTCCAGTGTGACCGAACGCTGCCACGTCCCTCAGGCAGCGCTGGATGTGTCCCCTCGAGGGAGGTGCACGGAGGAATTCCTTCAACCATCAAAACTGTGCACGGAGGAATTCCTTCAACCATCAAAACTTCCCTCAAGTCCCATCAGAACAACTCCGAGATTTCGGGCCCGGCGCCTCCCGAGCCGACGGAAAGAGGGACAGAGGGAAGGAGAGAGGAGGAAAAAGGGGGAAGATTGTTTTCCACAGAGGATAAGAAATCCAGCAGTTGCGTCTGATGAGGAGCAGTTACCAAATAAATAATTACCTACGGAGAGGTTCAGAGGACACAACCAGCTTTTTACTCAGCGACTCCAGACACCCCGGAGGCGAATCCCGCAGCTTCCCCGCAGAGAAACCCGACCTCGGCTTCCCGACTCCAACACCCCAAAGGGAGGAGGAGGAGGAGGAGGAGGACAATTCCGAGCGTGTCCCCTCGCTGATAGACACCCCGCCGGCTGCCCACGCCGTCCGGGGCGGCTCAGGCGCTGGTGCCATCCTCCTCGATGACGCGGTTGATGCTGGTGCCGTGGGTGATGTGTGTCACCGCGCCGCCGCTGAGGTCCCGGGCGCTGCCGGGCCGGGACTGCTCGTTCAGCCGGTGCGAGCTGCTGTGCCTCGAGTGGTCGGTCAGCCGGGACATGCTGCCGTGAGGTAGTCGTTCCTCCACGCCCCGGTAGCTGCAGGGAGTGTACCTGAGGTAGGGAAACACGGATTAGCGCTTGGAGAGGTGAGGGAATAAAGGCATTCCCTGCTTCAGCTCAGTCGTTTCCCGGCTCTTACAGCCCCCGGGCAAAGCGTTTCAGCTCCTCGCTGGGTTCTTACTCCAGCGCTGCCTGGTATTGATAATTAGGGGAGTGAAATGTTGATTAATTACTGTTATAGATAGGATATGCATTTTGTATTTCTCCTGTATCATTTCTGTATACTATGTTATAGCTATCTATGTGTAATATAAGGTTAAGGATAAATTTAAACCACAAACACACAGAGAGACTCGGCTACAGGGAATGGCTTCATATGGAGAACGCTTCCAGGAATAGTGAGCCAATCTGATTACCATCAAAGCAGAACAACAGGCAGGAAAACACCTATCTCCTCGAGTCCCCAGTGCTGTAGACAGACCCGATCGAGATATGGAGAGTGAAAAGGAGATTCCGGACAGTCCCTTTCACAGACCACAGCAGCTCCGGGAACTCATCTGCATTTCTACAGACAGACCGGTAAGGACATCGGCACCAGCCCTGAGATGTCATCATGAGATCAGCATCATGAGATCGGCAATGGAGAAACTTCATCAAGACTTGAGTGAGCCATCCTGCCCGGCCATGAATTATTCCTGAAGAAGCAGCAAGGCCATTGTATACTGTGTGACCATCTCATTCACAGACCCCGAAACTTCTTTTACATATCTACAGAACACAAACTGTACAATAGAAATCTGGGAGTTCCTCAGCCTCAGGGCTGAAAAACTGTATAAAAATCCCAAGCCTGGACTAGCAATTCGTGAACCTGTGGAGGATCAGTGCAGGCGAGGCTGATCCCGGGTTCACCCAGGCCGAATTCCCGGGCTCGGTCCTGTATTTTTTTGTATTTTTTGTTTGTTGGTGGTGGGCTTTTCTAATTTGGCTTTATTCGATTTAATAAATTTTTGTTGTATTTTTTATTTGTCTCAGTTCATTTATAACAATTACGCTGGAAGCCTTAGCTCCACCTCAGCTCCGAGCAGGGAACTTGTGCCCTTGCTTACCTCGGCAGGGGCAGGAGTATTGACAGACCCAAAACCGAGTGACACACGGACAAAAGCAGCCAGGAGGATGCCGAGCTGAGGTTGGGGCAGGGCTGTTTTCCCACATGGTGTAGCACGGATCGAAAACCAGCGCTGGACACAGCCCTGATGTGGAATTAATTCACCAAGACCAGCACAGACTATGAAAATATCATGGCTTTTTTTTTTTCTCTTTCCAGTCCAAACACTGGGAGAGGAGATGCACCATAACAGGTTTAGCAGAATTATGTCCACACATCAGAACATGCAGGTTTAGCAGAATTATGTCCACACTCAGAACATGCAGGTTTAGCAGAATTATGTCCACACTCAGGTTTAGCAGAATTATGTCCACACATCTGGCTGCAAGGGACCTGCCCAATCTCCTGCACAAGATTCGTGGACTCCCCACACCTGGAATTATTTGAGGACAGCTTGGACGGGGCTTGGAGCACTCTGGGACAGCGGAAGGCATCCCAGGGATGAGGAGGGAGACAGGGATGGAAGGAGATGATCTCCAAGGTCCCTTCTGTTATATATGAACTATGTGATTTGTATTTTTCTTGTATCATTTCTGTATACTGTGTTCTATATAAATGTAATGTAAGCTTGAAAATAAATCCAAACCTAACACACACTGGGACTCAGCCACAGAAGGGTTGCTTCATGTGGGAGTCGCTTCCAGGAGTGATGAGCTGATCTGATTACCATCGAGGCAGGACAATAGCCAGGAAAACAACTATCTCCTCGAGTCCCCTGTGCTGTAGACAGACCTGACTGAGATATGAGAAGTGAAGAGAG
>WEIU01004743.1:596470-609411 GCA_013389925.1 Aegithalos caudatus | reverse complement strand
CTAGGTAGCCAGTCCAAGGCACCCCTGACAGCTTTTCCCAGAGGGAAGTACAGCCTGGAAAATGTTGCTTTTGCAGGAGGACACAGGCTTTGCACTGATCCAATGCCATCAGGATGGTGCTGGATTTGCTCTGGCCTGAGCTGGTTGTCACTGGCATCTCAAATGTCTCTTACGATTAAATAATTTAGATTGCTTTCATATCATTGCAACTAGAGGAATAATAAATATTTATTGTGTTTTGGCTGCCCTGGGCACCAACAATCCAGTCTGGTTAATTCCCCCACACAGGACACAGAGGTCAAAGACAAACTAGGATGTACCAAAGTCAGAAAACAAAAGATGAGGCACGGAATTTTCTCCCCCTGTGTCCCACAGGTTTTTTGGTGTGAGTTCTGATCAGGGTGATGAGGTTCCTGCAAATATATTAATTTATATTCTCCATCTCAGAAGATAAATAAAGACTACTGGAGCAGGTACCTGAGAAGCAGAGGGCATATTTAGGGCATCACCTACTCTGGGTGCAGGAAAGAGCCATTGCCTCCATCTCACAAGGTTTTGCTCTCCTGTGCCCCAGGGGCTGTGCAGAGTCAGAGCTGCAAACACCTCCCCTGGCTGTGTTACAGCACTGCCTTGGACCCATATCACACTTCCCTTTAAATTTAATGTGATGTCTGCTCAGCAGCAACCAAACCCTGCTCTCTGCACAATCCTGGGAATTCCCATTCTGGAGACCTCCATGATAAAGGGCTGGAGGGGCTGGAGGGAGTCCAGGGAATGGAGCTGGGGAAGGGTCTGGAGCCCCAGGAAAAGCTGAGGGAACTGGGAAAGGGGCTGAGCCTGGAGAAAAGGGGGATCAGGGGGGACTTTGTGGCTCTGCACAGCTCCTGACAGGAGGGGACAGCCAGGGGTGTTGGACTCCTGTCTCAAAATGAAACTGCCTCAAGCTGTGCCAGGGGAGGTTTAGATTGGATATTACGAATTTTTAATTTTTTTTTTTTTTTTCATGGAAAGGGTTGTAAAGCACAGGCTGCCCAGAGCAGTGGTGGAGTCACCATCCCTGGAAGTGTTAACAAACACTTGGAGGCAAGGTTTAATGGTGACCATGGTGGTGGTGCTGGTGGACCTGGATTTGGTGATCTTAGAGGGCTTTTCCAACCTTAACAATTTCATGATTCTGTGCAGTACCTGAAGGGTACCTTGAGGAGACTTCAGACACATAAATTTTCCTGGTCCTTATATGCCACTGGGTTTTTAATGGGCAGGAGAGAAAAGCTCCAGAGCTCCTGTGTGAGCCCAACAGGCAGACACACACCCCCCTGTCTCTGTGAAATCTTGCTCAACCCCAATCCACTCTCAGCTCTGGTACAGCAACTTATTCCTCAAATTGGTAACAAGTGCTTGCTCTGATACATCGAATTAAAAATGGATAGAGTATTATAGTTTGTCAAGTAAGAAACCAAAACATGCCATAAATATTTAACAGCACCATCTCTCCTGTTCTCTCCCCCCCCTCCAACACTTGCTTTCTGACACTGTTTGTCAAAGCAGCAGGAACATGGAAATAGGATTTGCCTTTCCTTGTGAATTGCTGAGCTGCAGTAATTATCTGCTCTTGGCACTTCTGAGGGCTCAGTGGTGAGGACAGAGCTGCTCAGCCTTGCTCAGGGCTGGATCAGTCTGCTGCAAGGGCATCTTCCTGCAGGGATTTGTGGGTCTGCTCCACTGGGGCAGCTCCTGGGTGGCAGCTAAACCCCAGGGAAGTGGGATGTGAGGCAGGGAAGGTGCTCACACAGTGGGTAACATGGTCTTGAGAGAACCAGCTGGGTGCTGTTCATGTGCTGCAGGAACCAAAAGCTTTATTTTTCCAGGTTGTCTATGTGAACCACCTGGGGCAGGCTACTGGTGGGACTGGCAGCGTGGATGATGGTTGGAGGTGCACGTGAAGAGCCAAAAATCCACAAAAGAATGAGTAATAGGAAGATAGGGGAAGATGTGCTGAGGGCACAACCCTGTTTGGACTCAATTATGTGGCAAATTGTAGCCCTGGTTCCGTGCCTGGGGTGTTTTGGTTTTCTGAAATTCTTTTCCCAGTGAAAGTTCTGTAAACAGAGGGAATGTTTTGTAGCTGTACCTATGGTATTCATTCCTTCTCACAGGAGGGACTTCTTCTTGATTCCCCTCTGGTTTGACCAATGTGATTGAAAAGGTTTGCCTTTGTTTCACCAATCAAATTGTTCTGTGTACAATAGTATATAAGGGAGATGCATCCCTAAATAAAAGAGTCATTTTTTAGCCTTCTGATCTCAGAGCCTTGTGTCCTTGTGGTGTAAAAAACAGCAAATTGCTCCTAATTTGATGCTGTGCCTGCAGAAAAAGTTATCCCCACACTCTGAGTCACCTCAGGAGGGACCCACCATTCTGGCCACCACACAAGTGACCCCCAGCCCCTGGTCACCTCCCCACTTGAACATTTCCTGAGGGACACGTGCCCAGGAGAAACCAGCACCAAAGGAAATGGACGTACGAGTTGTGGACGCTGCAGTTGTAGAAGACAAAGCTGGTGCTGGCAAAGGTCATCCCCGTTTCCTTGGACTTGAGCTGAAGCTGGACAATGTGATGGTCACCTGGGGGGGTGGAAAATAGGCAGATCAGGGTTTGTGACATGGTTTGTTAGCCCAGCTAAGCCCTGTTGGCCAGGCCACCAGCCTGAACCTGGAGATGTCCCACTTTGGCCGGGCTGTCCTCAGTTGATGTAAAAAGTGTTAAAAATCCTTCTAGAGCCCATTTCTCCCATGGGTAGAGCCCCAACTCTTATGGGGTGATGGAGTAGGTCTTTACCACTGGAAATTCTTGTGCCTGGGAGCTGAGTCTGAACTGGAGGATGACAACAGGTCTAATTTCAAAATTGTGATGACTGAATTCATCAGGTAGGAAAGCTAAGCTCAAAGAATGAGTGAAGATATCCGGAATTTGGAGGCCATTAAAATATAATTTTGTCCTTAAAGCTGTTCCATACTGCTGGTTCACTCAACATTCCCAGAAAAAAAAAAGGGCACGTGGGCATTCCTTCCATGTTCACTCACCAGTGGGTGAGCAATTGCAGTAATTTGGTGGGGAAGTGACCCAGGTATAATTACAGATTTACCTGGGTGGCCCTTTCCCTGCTATTTATAAAAGGGCACAGTGTGATAGGACAAGGGGGGATGGCCTTAAACTGAAAGAAGGCAAATTTAGATGGGATTTTAGCAGGAAACTCTTCCCTGTGAGGGTGGTGAGGCCCTGGCACACCCAGAGCAGCTGTGGCTGCCCCTGGATCCCTGGAAGTGTCCAAGGCCAGGCTGGACATTGGGGCTTGGAGCAACCTGGGATAGTGGAAGGTGGCCCTGCTCATGGCAGGAGATTGGAAAGAGATGATCTTTCAGACCCTTCCAAACTAAACTATCCTATAATTCTACTATTTCCCTCTTCACCTGAAAGATTCATTAATCAGTGAGACCAAAGCAAACTTGACAGCGGGTCACAACGAGCACCTTGTGCTCCCTCACCCACCTTGGGGCACACACACCCCACACTCTTCACTGAACAGGTCCTGCTGCCCATCTGCTTTGTCATATTTATGATTTTCCCAGCATCTTGCACATATTTCAAACCAGGGTGTGAGGGCTGGGTGGCCCCAGGTGTGACAGTCACACATCCTTTGGTTCAAACCCAGCCTCTGGCACTGCAGGGAGGACTTGGTCTCCTCAGAAGTGCAGAGCAGCAGCTCTGAAGCTGATACAAGCTGCAGGTGCCCTGAAAGCAGATAAATCTCTCCCTCTTGTGCTGTCTCTGCCTTTCACTGCTATTTTTGTCTGCTGGTTGATGATAGCCTGGCCTGGGACAGAAGTCCATACCAAGGAATGAATTTCTGGTGCCTGTCCTGGTAAGCAAACATGACTGAGAACTCAGTGGGACATGAAAAGTGGTGACAACCTGCTGGGAGCTTGTTTTGGGACTGCAGTGGAGAGCACAGCAGCTGTGTGCAGCTCAGGGAAAGCAGAGGGGATGGTGACAGTTCATGTCACCTCATTTTCTGCACTCTGAGGATCTCCAGAGGCAAATTTTACAGGAAATTTTCACAGGAAGCCAAGGACAAAAATTGGCAGCATCCTCTCTGTGTCTCGTGGAGGTGATAGCAGGGTCAAGGTTTTTATAGTAAGTCCCTGTAAAGAGCCAGAGGAGTTCTTGAAATTACCCAGGAAGTTTGTTAGAAAAGGGAAAGGAAAAAGTGCAGGAAGTTGTGGATAGAGGAAGCACCCTTGGAGACAAGGGATTTTTCTGTGCTGGACCACTTTAGGAGAAAAGGAACCAGAAGCAAACCTGGAACAGCTGAAGGCAGTAAAGGCCAGGAAATGAGACAGGAAGCTGAGCACACAAACCCATGAGGAGCAGGGTGAAATTACAGACAGGATTGCCCAGCTCTGCAGGAATTTCTGTCTGTTACATGGGATGGGATGTATTCAGAGCCAATTTCTGTTTGTTACATAGAAATTGAACACATGGGATGTGTTCAGAGCCTGTACCCCTGGTGTGCAACACCAGCCTGGCCAAAAGGAGAGGGAATATCCCACATCCATGTCTTATCTTTGCTGGATCCATGCAACAGCCACTCGGTGGCAGCCTGCAAGCACCTGGTGTCACACAGATGAGCACCTCAGTGCAGGTGCTGCAGCTCAAGGTTTGCACTCTTGAAACACCCTCACATCCACACAACTCATGCCATGATGTGCTGCTGTGCAGCTCCTCCTGCTCCCAGGCCTTTCCATGCCCTCTCCTCAGGCTCTCAGCAGGCAAATCCTGCTTTGTGAGGACGCAGGAGAGGCGCAGGCTGTGGGGTGAGGGTTGGGAGGGAGAGGTGCAGGTGGAGGAGCTGAGGGGCACTCACCATTCTCTGTGATGATCTGAGGCACCTCCTTGGCAGCTGGAGAGATGCACTGGATCTGGCTGCCCACCACCAATCCATCCATCTCCGAGAGGTCCTCGAAGGTGCAGTTGACCCCTGCCGAGAGCTCAGGGACGTTGTAGGTCTCCAGGACCAGCTGCAGGCAAAGACAGAGGGAGAGAAGGAGAGGCAGAAAGAGAGAGAAGAAGAGAACACTCAGCCAAACAACAGAGCTGGGCCAGCAGGAGAGAATTACACTGGAGAGGTCGGACAAAGAGCCTCTTGCTAGAGAGAGCATCCTTCCTTCAGCAGAAAGCAGCGGCTCGGGAGAGGGGCCAGTGAGGAGGGGAGGGCAGGAGATGCTGGTGCTGACACAGGTGGCAGGTGGCTGGCTCAGTGCAGGGGAGGGAGTGCTCTCTGTCTGTCATGCAGGTGTTCAGGTTAGGCAGGGGAGCCTTGGGGCTGTGGTGGCCCCCAGGGCCCTGTGGTTTCTGAGGAAGGTGACTGCTACTCACAAGAGGCACTCTGCAGACTCCAGAGAAACTGGAGAGCTCCAGTCTAACTCTCTACGGCCTGCTCTGCCAGCACCAGCACGGGGGGAGCACTCTGCCCCCAAGTTCCTGTGTGAGGAGAGTCTAGTTACAGCTTTCAGTGCACCACAAAATGTCCCCTGTGTCTACAGGCACAGAAACATCTCCTGCCCATCCCACCGGAGAAGCAGTTGGCTCCTCGTGCTGTCCTGGGGTTCCATATGGAAATAAAACTCCATGAAGGAACATTTGTCTATGTTTTTAGAGTTCACAACACCTTCTGGCCTTGCTCATGGTCATGGGAGAAGGAATCTCAGAGCTGGTTTCCATCATGTCCATGCTTTGGAGGAGCACATTCATGCTTCCAGTTTCCCAGACCAACAAAGGTCCTGCCCCAGGGCTCTCCATCACTGAGGGTTCTGCTCAAAGGTCAGGTCTGAACACAGAGGAGCACCCCAGGGGACTCCTAGAACTGGGTAATTGGTGTAAATTTAGTGATTTTGTGACCAAACACTGGAGCCAACCACTCGGCACAGGTACAAACACAGATGCTCTCCACACTTTCCTCCTCCACGAGCTGGCTGAGGCCCCCTCTGAGGTGACAGCCACTGAAAGGGGACACAGGTGCATGCTGAGGTGTTGTCCCTACCAGCACAAAGAGCAGGGGTCAGTCCAGGTGACAAAGCAGGACAGGATGAGAACGTGACACAGCGCTCAGTGCTCCCACACACTGTGTTTTCCTCACTTAGGGAAAGCTTGGAGTTGTTTCTCCACACTGAGGACCATCAAGGAGAAAGGCTGAGCAGACAGGCCTTACCCCTGTGTGCCATTAAGTTTTTGTAAGAATAGGGTCATTTTTGGGCCTTTTGGAAAGGTGACTTTTTTTTTGTCTCGAATGGGAAAAAAGAAAAAGCTTTGGTTGTTTGAATGGATTTAGCACTGAGGCTGAATCCATTCTCCCTGCTAGCAATGGAGAAGGGGAATGTGCCCTCCTTAATAAATCTCCCTCTGGGCATGGATGATGCAGGAGGAAGCTGTGCCATGCAGAAGATGACACTGGTGAGCAGACCAGTGCTTGGCCACAAACTCCAGGAGCCAGTGCACACCCTAAGCAGAGAAGTTCTACATCCCACACTCCTGGGATAGCAGGGAAAGCGTGGAGCCTTTCCCCAGCAAGCAGCCCTTCTCAAAGAGCCAGGAGCAGCAGCCCTGGGCTGAATCAGACTCAGGTAAGTTTTTCCAAGCCCCTGTTAGTGCCCAAAATTTCAAAGTGTGGCTGACCACACAAACATCTGCTCTGCCTCCTTGGGCAAGAGCTTACTGTCACTGATGCTTTCCTAGAACTCAAGATTCTAGCATTCTAGATTTGAGATTTGCTCAAATCTCCTCTGTTTGTCCCCCTCCTGGTTTGCCCCTGGTGATGGGATGAGCTGAGTCACCAATTTAGCTGGGACTGGGCTGAGACTTCCATCAAAATGCCCATCAGGATTGTTGGGTAACAGATGGTGGCAACTTCTGATCCCAGCAGCTCTGGGCTGACTCACCCTGGGAGTAACCCAGAGGTAAAGGTCTCTTATTCTGTTTTCATTTTCAGTCACCCCGAGCCAGCCAGTCCCCCAGGATTTATTCCAACATGAAAGAATTCAACAGCTACTGAGAGAATATGGAAAAGAAACCTTGAACTCCCAGAAGAACAAAGAACTTAAGATGTCTCAGATCAGTTTTGTTTGAAGCCCGGGGAAAGTAAAGTCGCAGCAAAGTTAAGAGGCTGAAACAAAGCAGCAATGATTGGACATGCAGGCTTTGAAAGGCTGATTTCCTTAGCCCTGGAGAAATTCAAACCTGTCACCTGGAAGTCTGGCAGCTGCATCCTGAGCAATTCTATTTAGGCTTTTCAGGGTGTGGGGCTAAGGACCAACTTGTCTAGAGATGGAGTTTGTAGGGCCTGGGTTACCAGCTTAATTGCAGCCCCTATTAGAGTGGTCAAAAAGACAGAGCACTGGTAATCTGAGAGAAATGGGGTTTTGTCTCCTTTTTGGAGCACATTGGGATCTCACCCCATCTGGTACTGCTGCCATGAGCCAGGAGAGAAACCACAAACTGCTCAGATCTTCAGCAGAGATTTCCTGCCTCAAGCCCAGGAATGTTTCAGGATCATCTGCTGCTCTGCCAGCGTTCACTGTGTGGTTTCCTTGGCTGCTGACCGAGTAGCTCGAGGCCAGAAAGGTTAAACCTTGTGCTGTGGGAGGTCACAGGAGACAGCAGGAGCCCTGGGAGCCTTGGGTTCCTCTGCACAGCATCCTGCCTCTCTGCTCTGCATGCCTGGTGCTGGAGCAGGATGGAGTTCCTGGGGACTTAGAAGAGGATATTCCATCCAAAATAATGGGAACTTGGAGCTCACTGAAATAATTCATATCATCCTTCACTTGGCTTTGCTCTAAAATGCAATTTCTAACCATGAAAATGTCCCTTGCCTAAAGTTATTAATTAATTCCTCTCCCAGGGCAACACACAACGCTTGCAGGACAGAGTCCCTTCAGAGCTGCCCTCACAGATGACTTTTCCTAGTCCATTTCTAGACTTTCAAACAGAGAATAACCAATTCCAAAACATCCTCCTGTGGCAAATCTCCCCCTGCACCAGAGGTGCTTCCAGGCAAGTTAACGGAGTCTGGAGAACCTCTTGCCACCACTCCTTCCCACTGGTGCTGAATCCCTGGATCTGCCAGGTTGCACAGGGCAGGTTAAACACAAGGAGAAGGGCAGGGGGCTTCCATTCCTCACCAGAACGTTGTACTGGGACACGGAGATGTTGTTGGGGTGCACGGTGAGGCGGACGCACTGCTTCATCTCCGAGGCGAATCTGCGCGGCTCGCTGGAGCGCTCGCACCGCTCCTTCCTCGTGCAGCTGGGGACAAAAAACAGGGACAGGGTGAGCACACAGCCAGGCTGGGAGAGTGGGGACAGCTCTGAGAGGGGTGGGAGCAGCAGTCAGTGGGGATAGAAAGTCAGCTCTGTGCTCTTTGGGACAGCACTAGACAGAAAGTCACACTCGTGCCCTGGCGAGGTTTGGCTCAGGGGATCGTGGAAGATGTCGTGACCCGTGAGGAACATCCAGCCCAACTCCTGGCCCTGCACAGGACATTCCCAAGAGCCCCACCACGTGCCTGAGAACATTAACTCTGCTGCTGACAGCTGGGGGATTGCTGAAGCAGGCTGGGGAGTTGCAAGGAACCCCTAAGAGGAGGGTGTGAAAGGCTCATCCCGCCTTCTCTCCATCCTGTCTCTCCATCCTCACACCAGGTCCAGCACAACCTTCCCTGGGCCAAACCCCCCAGCCCTTCCAGCTCTCCTGTCCCAGGGATGTTGGACACCTCAGGCAGGGCTGTCCTTGCAGAGAAGCTATGCACAGTCCATGGTTTTTGTCCCTCCTGAGAATGCTGAGCTCTTGTGGTGCCTCAGCCTGGTGGTACCTCACCTCTGGGATGGGGCCATGCCCACAAACAGATTAAGAAGGTTTTTTTACATCTGGCTTGAAAATGCCTGACTAGAAGTGCTAAGAGTTGAATCTTAAAAATTCAGGTGTTCCCAATAAGTGACAGCTCAGTGAAATCTGTGGGTGCACACACCTGGGCTGCACAAAGGCATGAAGATCACACCACCCACTAATTGTTGATGTTTTCAGTGCTCTCACCACCCCTCACCTCACCTGTGTGGTGCAAACACAACCCAGAGGAGTGAATTGGTGCCTGTTTGCCCCATTTCCACCTGTTTAACATAAACCACATCTGTATTTCACTCCACACACGCTGCCAAGGCCACTGCTTCAAGGAAGGTGTCTGCCTGGAAATCCACAGGGTTAATCCAAAAGGACAGCTCCAGCTGCATGCCAATTACCTTCTGCCATTAAGTTAATGTTATGGACTTGCACAGGGTGTCTTCAATGGATTTTGTTATTAGCAGTGCTATTACCCCCCATTAAAACCAGCTATAAAGGCTTAAGTGTGGATGTTAAATTATTCACCTGCTCCCAGACTTCAGAGCCTCACTTGTGAGAGAACCTGGGGGCTGCTGGAGCTCCAAGATCACCCCTCAGCATCCCTATTCCTTGGAGAAGAGACTGCACCCTCGTGCATAGGGGATTTGCAGATGAGGATCCATGGAAACACATGCCAAAAACTCAATATATGGTTAATCCAAATTTTTCAAAGCTTGGGATGGCCTAAAACTTTAGGGTTTGGCTTCTCTCTAGTGACTGACTCCAGATAAAGGGAACACCCCAACTCCAAACTCCTATTTCTCCATCTTTCTGGCAAAGGAAAGTTTTGTATTTCCAGAGGCAGGATCCATAAAGGGATATTTTGGCCATTCTCAACACACTTTGCATGTTTAAGAGAGCAAAGGCAGCACTGCAGCTCCTGCTCTTTCCTCATCCCATTAAATCTCCTCTGGCACTGCCACATGCTGGATCAGGAATTTTAAATGAGCACTCTCCAGAGGGTTGGACCAATAGACCATTAAATACCCCTAAAACTGTAAGTCCCTCATGGTAGCACAAAAGCCAAAAGGCAAAATGCTGACCTGAGATTTTCCCAAGCACTTCCACAAAATTCCAAACAGCCACAGCAATCCCATTAAAAGCTCCACAGGGTGTTGGAAGCCCTCTCCTGGGAATAGCTTGGAAGGGAAATCTTTTTGGGCTCAGAGTCAAAACACAAGTGCCCAAACTCTTCAAGATGTTCTGTTACCTCCCATTTATTTCCTCCAGCTGCAGCACAACAGAAATATCTGGATTTTCTAAAATTAAACAGGCTCAGCTCAAATCTATGGATATGGATTAAGCATCCAGGAATGTGGTTTGTATTCCCAATCCCACCACTGAGCAGGAATATTATAAACCTTACTGTTTATAGGTCATACACATTTAAAATGTGTTACTTTTCAGCCCAAACTCTCACTCCATATTAGACTGATGTGCCTTGCAGCCTTGATATCTGCCATAAGGTGAAAATAACATCATCCAAATAATGAATTTATGAAAAACCACACCAAACTAAGCCTGGGTTTAATATAATGTTAAGGCTGCTGTGTCAGGGTCTCAGGAATTAGGGCCTGCCAGACTGAAAGCAGCTTCTGTACTTCCAAATCTGCTCCCTGCACTCACACACTGCAAGCCAGGCTTTAATTACAGGATCACAGGTTATTATTCCTTTTTTTCCACGGTGACCTCAATTCTTCCACTTCCTAACTTTTCACTGTCTGACTTTTCCCATGCAATTCCTCAGTTGGAAAAGCCCTAAATGCCTGTGCCTGGTGCTGGAGTCTGATGTGGGGGAGTTGTGCTGAGCTGGGCTCTGGGTCATGGCTCAGGATCAATTCTAGAGGGATTAGATTTGCCAGTGGGTTTGGCAGGTTTGTGCATGCAAAAAGGAGTGATGGTGGCTCTTCTCCAGAGCATTTTGTCCATGGTTTTCCCCATCTCCTCTCCCCTGACCACCTTATCTGTCCTGAGCTGGAGCATCCTCTGTGTTCACACATCACCCAAGGTGTCTCCCCACCACCACAGCTGAGGTTCTCCAGAGGCAAAACTCAGGAATAAAGGTTTTCCTGTAATGAATTACCGTGAAGGAAGGGAGGTTTAGATTGGATCTTAAGAAAAAAATTCTTTACTCAGAGGGTGGTTAAGCCCTGGCACAGGTTGCTCAGAAAAGCTGTGGCTGCCCTTATCCCTTGAGGTGTCCAAGTTTCCATGAAGCTTAGAGCAACCTGGGATAGTCCCTGCCCATGGCAGGAGGTGGAATTGGAGGATCTTTAATGTCCTTTCCAACCCAAATCCTTCTGTGATCCTACAATTCACAAAAAGGTACCTGACATAAAGAAACCTTCTTCCTCTGCACCACCAAAAATGTCCTGCCCTCCCCAAAGAGAGGAAGAAACAGCAGAGAAAATTATTCCAGCAGGTGCAGAGGAAAGTCTTTCCCTCCAGCACTCACATCCCTGGGTGGTGAAAGCTGAGGCACAGAAACAAAAATGACAAAAGATCTGGTCACAGAAAGGGTCTGCTCAGAGGGGACATGGCAGAAATAAATTCAACAAACTGTAAATAAAGGGAAATGGGGATTTTAATAAATTAGTACTCTCTGTACTTCCAGACATGAGACCCTGCCTATAAAAGTGGTCACCTGGAAGGCAGCTGGCTGCACTCAGGTCAGGATAATGAAATATCCCAACCTCAGCTCATCATTTCTGCTGTCTCTGGTGACAGTCATTGTCTACCTTGGGCCCTGTGACTCTCACCTGGTGTGCTTATTGTTGTTTATACAGAAGAAAAGCCCTGTTTACTGCCAAATTTGCTTTCATAAAATACCTGCATAGCCAGCATTCCGAAGGTGTCCACACACCCACTGCCACATTCCCTAATTCCCTGCTGGTCAAGCCATAACTGGGGGATGTGTAGCTCCCACCCAGCAGCTCCACATTCCACTTCAGGCCCCTAAAAGAGCATCTCCCACCCCTGCCTGAGCTTGTTTTGGCTGTGCTGCAGACACAACACTTGCCTGGGTGTCTCACCAGCAGCTGCTCTTTCATTACCAGTGTTCATTACCAATTGTGTCTTTCCAAATTCCCAGTGTCCTGCTTTGTCCAAAGCCATTAACACAAGCACTGAGGAGCTGCTCCTGCCACTGAACCACGAGGAACATTTCCTCTTTATTTCCTCCTCACCTCCCATTAAGGATAAATACCACTGGTGCTCACCCTCTGCTTGCCAGCCACCAACCAATTATTTTAATAATGTTAAATTAATACTTTCCACTTCCCTTGCTTCTCCAAGAATCTCAGAGGGCTTTGCCTGCAGCTAATTAAACTTTAGGATCCCTCCACGAGGTTGGAATGAGCAGGGAAGTGAGACTGTGAGAGCAGGGTAAAGCCTGAGGTGGAGGTCCTGGGTTGGGATACAAGAAATCACCATTAAATCCCTAAAATTGGAGCCACATCCTGCAAACCCAGGCTGCAGAGAGGCCAGGCTGTTCCACCTCTGAAAGGATGGGAAGGGTTCTTCTGTCAAACCAAGACCAGACTCTCAGTGAAGACACATCTCCATCATCCTATTGTAGATAAAAAACCCCAAACCACCACCCTACACACATAAACCCCTCCCAGACCCCCAAAATTACCTTTATTTTTCACCTGACTGAGCCTTGCTTGCTCATAACCATAACTGTTGAAAAAGGAGAAGATTTGGAGCCTGTTTTGTTATTTTTCCCCATAATTTCCCAAGAAGCAGACTAAAATATCCAAGTTTTTGAATATGAGACCCAAAAAAGTCAGTTTTCTGGCAATGGAAAAGGTCTTATCTGCAATTCTGTTAATTAATAACAAATTTCAAGACAAAAGAGTGGTGATTGGATCTGATCAGAAATTGCTACTCAGAACAGAGTATTTGGGGGCTCTTTACAAGTGGCAATTAGAACATGATGCAATTTCCTTTTT
>WEIU01004743.1:576409-589784 GCA_013389925.1 Aegithalos caudatus | reverse complement strand
CCCCCCCTCCCCCCATCCCTCCATCCACCCCTCCATCCATCCATCCATCCATCCACCCATCCATCCATCCATCCATCCATCCATCCATCCCTCTGCCCACATCCCCCAGCAGCAGAGCCTACAGTGATGGCTGCTGTAACTCCAGTATTTGCTCCTGGCAGAGACAATCCCAGACTTTTCTGCAGGAAAAGCAAAATTTCTGCAATCAGCAGACAGAAAAACCACAGGACAGCACAGAGGGAGTTGCATCAAATCCCCACTACCACACAGATCTGGCATGGGTGTCTCCAGCAGCTCCATGGCTCTGGTAGGAGAAGAGGCTGTGCAGGGAATTGGGTAAAACAAGCCAAGGAATTGGGAAAAACAAAGCTCAGGCCTGGCTTTCCCTGTGGGGTGTGGAATCAGTGGGATGGGATTTGCTACCTGAAAAGGCATCTCCACCAACCCCACTCAGACCAGGCCTGAAGCTCTGC
The DNA here is from genome assembly GCA_013389925.1 of Aegithalos caudatus. NCBI lineage: Eukaryota > Metazoa > Chordata > Aves > Passeriformes > Aegithalidae > Aegithalos > Aegithalos caudatus. The sequence goes on along the minus strand of WEIU01004743.1, from coordinate 589,311 downwards.
ATCCATCCCTGAGCTATTTGTTTCCTTGGAGCAAGGAAAAAGCCTGGGCTGAGCTGGATGCACAGCCTTCAACAGGTGAACAGAGATCAGAAATAAAGGAGAAGCTGTGTTTCCATGGCAGTTTTCAGAGCTTCACATGACCACTGCACAGGCTTTGGATCAGAGCTGGAGCTTCCCAGCTGCTTAAAGCAGCATTTCACCCCAACTCTGACAAAAACAACAACAAAAAACTCTGCCTTTCACAGCTCAGCTCCTTCTAGGAAAGGGAATTTGGGGACAGAATAATACTAAGAAAAATAGAGCAATAAGGATTTTAATTTCAGTCTCACTGCCTTTTATTCTGCCCAAGCCTGCTCCAGCCAAAAAGTCAGGGAACAAGCTGAGTTTCTCTCTTCCTGAGCCTCCTCTTGAGCTGGCTCTGCAGAGAGGTTTGGAGATGAGGGAGGATCCATCCAGAGCCCAGCCATAAGAAACAGAAGGACCTGGGCTCCAAAACACCCTAAAAACAATCCTGGCTTCATCCCTCTGGTAGTTTAAACATACAGCCAAAAGGAAATATCATTATTGTTATTTTTAAAAATTTTTAATTATTATTATTTTAGGAGTAATTGTCCTGAACCCATCAGGTCTGGCACAGCCCAGCTGGCACCGTGAGGCTCTGGGAAGCATTCCCTGACCCAAGGCCACACCAGGAATCCCAGCTCACGCTCCAGCTGCAGGGAAAACGCTGTCAGCTGGTGATGTATGGATTTCCCCCCATCTGTGCATGGCTGGAGGGGGTGGGTTAAGCACTGAGAAATGGCCCTGGGGGCTGTGGGTGACCTCCAGCAGCCTGGACTGTCGGATGCAGGGAGATGGAGACATCCATTACACACTCCAGGTGTCCATCTCCAGGCTCATTTCTTAGTTCTCTAATTCCTAATTTCCTAGTTTCTAAATTTCCCTAGTTTTCTAATTCCTGCCCTTTAAGAGCACGGAATTTCTGGCCACAACTTGCCAGGGAATGCTGGGTGAGCCAGAGAGGCTGCACTGGGGGATGTGATGGGAGTGACCATGGGAAGAGGTTATTCCCTCTGGCTGGGGCAGTGCTACAACACAAGCAGTGAGAGGAGGCATCCAGTGTGTGCCCTGTAAGTGGTTGGAAAAGGCTGGGAATGCTGAAGGAGGTAGGAATTCAAGTGCAGTTTCATGATGCTGTCCCTCATCCACCTCTGCAAGACATCTTCTCCCAACATCATAATTTGTGATGGGCAGGAATCCAACTGTGCACTTGAAGGGCAAAAATGTCCTGCTTGATGTCCTTCAGGAACAACATCCAATCCAGAATCCTGGATTCCAACTGTCCATCTTATGGGTTGGTGACAGAACTCAGGTTTTTAGCTGCACCTCCCAGTTTTTAGTCTCTCCTTCCAGGTAATAAGCAATAGGAGAAGAGGAAATGGCCTCAAGTTGTGCCAGAGGAAGGTCAGGTTGGATATTAGGAAAAGTTTCTTCATTGAAAGAGTGGTTAAGCCTTGGAACAGCTTCCCTAGAAAGTGGTGGAGTCATCATCCTTGGAAATGTTCAAAAAATGAATGGATGTGGCACTTGGCTCTATGGTTTAGTGGGCAAGGGGGGGTTAAGTCAAACTTTGAGTCTGATGATCTTTGAGGTCTTCCCAACACAATGATTCCATGATGGCCCAGCAGTGGAGAAGGCTTTTATCCCAAAAATCCAGAAGTGTCTTTGGTGGATTGGCAGATCCAGGGGACAAAGGGTGTTCAATGCAGGCTCTGTCCCACCCCTGCTCCTTCCCCTTCTCCTGTTATCCATCCCTCCAGCCCAGGGTGTTGAGTGCCCTGGAATCAGGTGCTGTGCAGGAGGTGAAGGTGTTATTATTCAAGCCACTGGTTCCAATGAGATTATCCAGCCTAATGGAGCAGCTTGCTTGGACCTCCTCTAAGCCTGAATTTTCACTGTCAGAGGATCCCCAGTCAAGTGGAAAATTAGAAGGAGAAGGGAAGAGGGGGTTGTGGAGGGGAAAAGGGAGAGGATGATTAAGTCCTCTAGAAATTAATTCATAACTAGAGAAATGGAAATAATAACTCCCCAAGCCGATGGACAATCCCCAGCAAACACATTTCAATTTGGAAGGCGGCTCTGCTGCCAGTGTGTCGTCTGCTTTCTGGCTCCTGCTGCTTCACTGATTTAATTTTCCACCCAAGGTGTTGACTTTGTCCTGGGATTGTGGCTCCTGCCAAGGCTGGAGTGGCTCAGAGCCCCCTCAGTGCCCCTGGCTGCCCAACCTGCAATGCCTGGTGTTGGGTAGGCTCAGTGGGCAGCACTGGCTCCAAGGGAAAGGCCTCACCTTTTAATTTTCTTTGGGTTTGGTTGGTTTCTTGTTGTTTTGTTTTGTTTGTTTTTTTTTATTGTTGTTGGGTTTTTTTTATCATTTTTCCCCACAGGAATGGATCCCAGTATCCAGCAGGTTTAGAAGGCCTGGTGGAGTTCACAGCTTGTTCCACCCTGGCCTCACCTTTTAATTCTCTTTGAGTTTGGTTGGTTTCTTGTTGTTTTATTTTGCTTTCTTTGTTGTTTTTTTCTTTTTTTGCCGTTGTTCTTTTATTATTTTCCCCCACAGGAATGGATCCCAGTATCCAGCAGGTTTAGAAGGCTTGGTGGAGTTCACAGCCTGTTCCACCCTGGCCTCACCTTTTAATTCTCTTTGGGTTTGGTTGGTTTCTTGTTGTTTTATTTTGCTTTCTTTGTTGTTTTTTTTCCTTTTTTGTTGTTGTTGTTCTTTTATAATTTTGCCCACAGGAATGGATCCCAGTATCCAGCAGGTTTAGAAGGCTTGGTGGAGTTCACAGCCTGTTCCACCCTAAGAGCAAAATATCCACATGCCTTTGGTGGAGTGGGATCCCAAACACTGTCCAAGGACTTGGTCAAAGCCTCTGCACTGTCAAAGCTGTTGGGTGAAGCAGCTTCTAAGCACAGTTGGATATTTAATTCAAAGCCAGCGTGGCTTTATTTAATATCAGTGACACAAACAGCAGATTTGTCCCCTGTTGTCAGAGATATCACAGCACAGGTTCATAAAGGGTTCCTTATGACCTGACTCCCAAAAACCTCAGCCCTGAAAAGCCAGACCTCTTTTCCAAAATCTGTGTGAACCTCAGAATTTGACAAAATTGAGACCAAAATGCAGAGCTTTTGGTCACAGCCTGGTCCAGTGGGAGGTGTCCCTGCCCTTGGCACGGGGTAGGGACTGGATGATGTCTGAGGTCTCTTCCAACCCAAACCATTCTGGGATTTTCTGATCTTCTGCCAGGACTGTGGGTTCAGCTGAAGAGCCACAGGAAATTGGGACATCAGGCTGAGTCAGGGACAGAGGATTCCAGCTGAGCCTTCCATATCAGGGGTTCCTGAGCTCAGAGACCTTCTCAGCCTGGCTGGGTTTGCACAGCCTCAAAGTGGGGCTGGAGAGAGTTAACAATTGTTTACCTGAGTCCCCAGTGCAGCTCTGTGAAATGTTACTGCTTCCCAGAGGCACAAAATACAATTTTGCCTTAAAGGTTAATAGTATTCGACTCACTGAGGGAAGAAAGGAGTGCTCAGGAAGCTCTTTCATTCAAATCCCAGCCTGCTGCCCTCCAGGTGGTACCCAGGGCTCTGGTCATTGGCCTCTCCTGGACAAATCCTGCTCTCCCTCTCCTCCTGCTCTTTGGCAAGAAAGATCTCTTTCTGGGGATTCAGAAGTTTCTAGCACTGAATTTAAATTTAAAGGTACTACTCCTGACCTCAGGCAAGAGTCAGCCCCTTGCTCATGAAATGCAAGTGGCATCTCTGTGCTTCGTGGGGATTTATCAACCCTAATAATGAGAAATTCTCCAAAACAGAGAGGGGGAAAAAGCCCAATCCTTGTGCAGGGAGAAAGCTGAGTCCTCACATCCAGAGGCCAACCAAGCCCTTGCTGGGTCACTGCCCCTCTCCAGGAACACCTCAGTAGAATTTGGGGGTAAAGATACAGGTCAGAGGATGCTGCAACCCACAGCTACCAGGAGACTGGGAAGATGCTTCCATGAGGAAGCTGAATGTGCTTTAAGCCTCTCCCAGAAGAAAAGGATGCTGGAAAACCAAGCTGCTCCCATTTTATGTTGTAACCATGCCAGGTGCTGTGGTCCTGCAGCCACAGAGGGTTTTAGCTGAGTGTCTGAGCACTGAGTGTCTCATCAGGCAGAGGCTGTCTGTGTCCTCCTGGGCTGTGGGTGACATCTCCCAGTGCCTGTTGTTGCCTCTGAAGCCTGTTCCAGGGTGGTTGTGGTGATCCCTGGCTGGATCAGCCTGTGCCTGGTGACATTCAGCCCTCCCAGGCTGTCTCTGCACCCTGATCCTGGGGGATGGCAGGCTCCTGGTGGGTGTTTCCTCCCAAACACAGCTCTGGGAACACCAGGCTGGATTCAGGGATGTGTTTCACGGCCAGTGTGTGGGTCTGAGGCACACATGAGGCTCTCTGCTCCACTCTTTCTCCTGCTCTTTGCTTCCTGCTGCCTCCCAAGCCCTGCCCTGGGGATCACTCAAGGGACAGGCTGACAAGTTGCCCTTTGCCCAGCTGGTAGCCACAGCCAGAAAAGCAGAATAATCACTGGGACAAATACGAGCTGCAGGGCTCCAGGAGCCTCCCAACAGATCCATCACCTCCCCCAGCAGCTCTGGAGAGGATGTGAGCCATGAAAGGAGGCAGAAGTTAATCCTTGTGCTGTATAAACCAGCCAATAATATGCAGGACGTTTCCTATTAACCACCACACATCCAGACAATTACTCTGATTGATTCCAATCAGGTTTAACACCAGGCTTTATCCATCAGCACAAAGCTTCTCTGCCTGTTAATATCATGGGGAAAACCATTCCTAATGGAGGCTGCCAAACTCTACAGCATCAGCATTAAGCAGTCACAAGAATTGATGAAGCAAACGCAGCCTTGGGATGACTGGGGGTTTGCAAACTGCATGGAAAGTGCAATAAAAAATCTATTGGAGCATCCATAAAACACCAATAACTCTCCCTGTGCTCTGAATGGATTTCTGTTCTGATGGGAAGCAGTGGAGAGATACCTGGAGATAGAAGTCTCCTGCAGTCAGGATTGTTACACATGTGTGATGGTAAGGGATGGATGGATGGATGGATGGATGGATGGATGGATGGATGGACAGAAGATCTGGTTTATTCCCTGTTGCCTTTTAGCTGAGTCTGGGAACCTTCCCCTCTGTCTGTTCCAGCAGAAATTCTGTTATCTTCATGTTTGCTCTTTTTAACACATTTGCAGCGGGCACAGTGACCAAAATGAGGGTGCTGAATGTAAGAAACAGAGATACCCATGAGCTTTAGAGACAGAAATCAGCTATTACTTTCTCAAGCTGGGGATGAGGATTATTTTTGTCCTCTACCCCCTGTCCTGATGCCAGAAATCTCTGTGCAGCAGAGGATAAGGTGCACAAGGAGGATGCTCTGCCTCAAACTGTTCAACCTTGAACTGTTGCTGCCAGAAGCAGCATAAAAACATAAAATCATAGAATATCCTGAGCTGGAAAGGACCCTCAAGGATCACTGAGTCCAAAAGGGAAGTCTTCACAGGAGATCCTGCAGGGTGAGAGCAACAGGACCTGCCTCCACAAGGAAGGGGTGGCCAAGCCATTCCAAAAACCACACTGAGCCTTCCAACCCCAAACACAGCCAGAAAATCTCTCCACAAAATCACCAAATCAGTGACACAGCCAAAAAGCAGCTCCTTGGGGCCCTCTTTAGTTATTCACCCCAAAAATCTGAACCTGGGACCTACATCCCAAATCACTCACTCTGTGTTTTCCAGGCATCTCCTCCAGGATGTTTTCCAGCCCCCTCTTGGATGCTTTATTGATGTGTTGCTGCCTCTTCTATTAGGAAAAGTACTCCACAAGCAAATGAATGCCTGTGTCAGGGATTTCCCTGGTGGCAGTCTCAGGTGACAGGTTCACTTCCAACCAGCCACTCTGCACAATCCCTGTCCCACACTGATATTCCCTCTCCCAACCTGTGAATTGTTTACCTCCAGCACGTGGATTTATCTGTTTGGGCCATAATGATGAGATGTTCCTCAGCCTGCTATTAAATAAGGCTTTAATTCAGAATTATGGATAGGAGCTGGGGAGTTGTCCTTGCTCATCCCATGGCTGAATGGGTGCCAGTATGGATTAAAATCTTTCCAGTTCTCCTTGTATTTTCAGTTCCCCAGCACTAAATTACCAGCACTGCACCTCCAGGAGATGTTTGTGATCACCTTTACACACTGCCCTCCCCAGCATCAGCTTTCTGCTGACTTTTTTTCCCTGACTTTATCAGTTTTACCCCATTTTTTTCTCTTTCTTACCCAGCAGGAAAAATACCCAACACTTCCAAAGTGCTATCAATATCACAAAAAACCAACTTTTGACCAAAGCCCTGGGTTATTTTGTCAGATGTTGAGGAGAAAAAGGAATGGCAAACAGCCCAGAGCACTGATCAGAAAACCTGGTTCAGCTTATTAATTTAACACCTGGCATTGGCTGCCTTGTGCAGCAAGGTCCATAATATGGATTCCAAATAATTAGAGGAAGGTCAGGGGCAGGTACAGCCCTTCTGCCTGCACTGAAGCAGCCAGCTCAGGCACAGCAGGTGGGAGATGCTGACCTCAGATTTATGTGGGGCCTCATTTCTAGCCAGTGATTCAATATCTAATTAAAGCATGTGCAGCACCCATGGAGTGATTTGTTGGAGCTGCTCTGAGGAAGCACCAATTGGACCAGAACTTTGTGTGAAGTAAATCCCTATTCCCACCCAGGAATATCCCACTCTCTGGTCACAAACAGTACAATTGAGGTAAAAAAAAAATATTTTTTTTTTTGTGTGTGTGTGTTTCTGGAATAACCTTGAACTGTTCCCTCTGATTTCATGGGTGTTTAAAGGAGAGAATTAGAGATTTCTGCCCATGGCCTTACCAAAGAGGACAGGGATGAACTGGAATGCTCAGCAAACCCCAGGCTATTAATTCCAGCCCTAATTCCTTCCCTAAAGTCCAAAAAACAAAATTCAGAGGAGCAACCCTTACAGCTGAGGGGTGACAGTGCCAATTTGCAGTGACACACATACAGACCTGGGTGGAGGCAGGAGAGAGACTCAGAGAGCTCTAAAGAGACTTAATAACTTAATTCCTCTGGAACAGGAATCGTGATGCATCCTGAGAAACTCTTCCAAGGAGCTTTTCTTGTAACACAGGAGGAAATTGAGTGCTACCACTTGCAGGGTCTGTGGGATGCTGGGTGATTCAGGTGGTTGATGATTATTTCCATCCTGCTGCAAGGTTGTTTTGTTTTTCCTTGCAGCTTCCCTCCATCCCTTCAAACACAGCTCAATCCTAGTTTGTGTTTGCTTTATAGATTTCTTTCCTTACTTTTCCCATCAGATCTTTGGCAATTACCACATGCAAGGACATGAGGAAGTGGCTGGGAAAGAGGAGCCAGCAGCAGCAGCAGCAGCAAGTCAGATCCTTCTCTGCCACAAGAAACTGATCCTGTTAAAATCACTCTTCCTTTATTCCCAGTCTGACCAGAATGAGCCCACCAGCTCACCCCAGAGCTCACAGATCTCACAGGACATCCACATTCAGGGTTTTCTCAGATCTGTGATTAATTCTCAGGCCCAGCAAGATCCATACAATAATTCCCTGAAGACTTCCTGCAGCTCAGCTCAGGGCTTTCTCCACCCTCCTCTCTCTCAGGACCTTGTCACAGTGACTGGCAGGTTGAATTTTAGACCAGCTGGTGGCTGTGACATTGACACACCTTAGGCTGGAATGGTTTAGATCAAAGGATAAAGCTGTCTTTCAAAATCCATCCTTAAAGCAGCCCCCATCACACATCCAAAGGAAATCCATAAATCCAGCACATGTCCTCCCTGTATGCCAGGGGGGAGCAAAACTTTTGAGTCACCTTTATTTATTTTTTATTTTAATTTTCTTTTCAGGATGTAGAAGCTGAGATCCACAGAAGAAACATCTCTTGCCCACAGAACCTCAAGTTTTAGCTGGAAACCAGGAATCCTGATGCCTGGTCTGCAGGGAAAAGTCCCCTTCATAATAAACCCAGCATGACAGCACTGATCCAAACTTCACCAACTGCAATCAAAGGCAGGAAAACAAAGGAGGGGATGGAGGGAGACAGCAAAAATGAGAGAGTTGAGATGAGCCAAGCACACATTTTAATGGGGATTTGGACTCCCCACTGCTGCTGCTGCTGCTGAAAGGCTTCTGCAACAATCTTGGCTCCCCCTTCCAGGACTTACTGAGCTAATCAAACACAATTCAGGGTGGACTGCCAGCCAACAAAATCCACAGCTGGTGAGAGGGAGTTTGGGAGCAGCACCACGGGGTGGCTGAAAGGGAGAGAAGCCCCTGCTCCAGGCAGCACAGGGAAATGGCCAAACAGCACCCCAAAAAAAGCCAGAGCAGCCAATCCTGCCAGGAGCAGAGCCAGGGCCTCCTCCAAGGAGGGTTGGGCAGGGGGAAGAGCAGTTTGGTAGCTCCATGTGTGCAAAGGGCATCCAGACTCATCCTGGCTGGATGGGCATGGCCAAGGTGCTCATCAGCAGCTCTGGGTCAGTTCTGGAGGCTGGATTAGCAAGGACTCAGATCAGAGGGGTTTTTATCTGCAAAATTATGGTTGAGAGGCTCTTGAAGATGCAGAAACGTGGAAATGTCTGCAGCAGCTCAGCCCAAACATCCACAGAGCTGTTCATTCATTCATTCCCACTCCAATGGCAGGAAAAAAAATGACAAAACAAAGATAATAAAGTGAAAATTCTCCTGGTTTAGGCTCCCAGCTTCCAGCCAGCACTGGCAAGGGACTGCCTGCCCTGGAGCCTGCACTGATGTCATTGTATTGAAAAGCTCTCAACAGATCTTTCTTTCATTAATTTGTCTAATTGCTTTTCAGCCAGTTGTGTTGCTGGCCTCCATAATGTGCCTCTCAGTGCTGCACAGATGGATGATACACTGTATGAAAATGTCCTTTCTTTTTTTTTTTTTTTTAATATTCCTCTTGATAATCTCATATAAAGTTCCCCAGATCTTGTGTTATGAGAAATGGGCAGTAATCATCCCCTCCTCGCTTTCTTCATTGCACTCCTGATTGTCTGCATCTATTGTGGCCCTCTCAGTCATCTCTCTTTTAAGATGAAAATTGCCAAGTCACACAATCTCTCCTTGTGTACCTCTGACAATCCTGAACAGCTCTCCCCAGCACCAATTACCTTTTCTGCTTCATTCTTCACCCATTTTTAGCTCATTTATAAATACACCAAACACCCTCAGCAGACATTCCCATGGGACCCTCCCAGATACTCCCCCCACTCCATCACAACCCTTTATTCATGGTCTTTATTTCCCACCTTTGAACTGGTGGCTGATCTATCAGAGGACTCATCTTCCTGTCCCATGACAGCATTGTTGAGGTTCCTGGCTATGGGAAAAGTATAAATTCCTTTGTATTAACCACATCATCCCTATCACATGGGCTTTGATTTATTTAAAGAGCAATAATTGGCTCGTGACACCCACCGCCCTCCCCCAGCGTGTCATGTGCTTTTTTTATTCATCTATTCTTAATCATGGCTCAACCATATAATTGGGAGAGAAAAAAAAATATTCCATAGAATCATAGAATCCCAGAATGGTGACTTGGAAGGGATCTTAAAGATGATTTAATTCCAATCCCTCTGCCATGGGTGCCTTCCACTATCCCAGGTTGCTCCAAACCCCATCCAACTTGGCCTGGATTCAAATTTCATGGTATCAAATTCCAGCTCTTGGACCTTTCAGGAGTTTAATAAAAAAAAAAAAAAAAAATAAAAACCATTTATATATATATATATATATGTTTTCCACCTTTCATTCTTCCATCAGGGCCAGAATAGGCAATGAGGTGTAGAGCAGATTGAACAACGTGGCAATTTCACACCAGAGTTTCCCAAGATCTTGCAGTGAGCATCACTTTTATGCTGTAAGAGCATTTTTTTGCTGAGCCCTCAGCAGCAGCCACTTCACACAGCTTGTGCCCCTTGGAAAGTAAACTTCTGGGGGAACCTCGTTAAATTTTAATCAGTTATTTTTATGAGGTTAGCAATGTGTTTCCTACGTGGGCTGCCTGATGATTGTTTTGCAGTTCATACCCCCAGAGTTAGTGATCTTTTTATTCTTTTTTTTTTTTTTTTCATCCATTGAGTACAACTTCTAATTTTAAATAATGTCTCTTGACTTTGCCATTTAAGTAGGTATTTTGATTCTTTTTTCATTCACTTTTGCTATCTTTAGGTCTTTTATCATAGATCATGTAACTTCACAAGCCTCTTACATGATGTTTTTATGTAGGATACTGTGAGGCCCTGCACCTTTTCTTTTTACACTATCTGCTCCTTTTAACAAGCCACTCAATTTTATGTTGTTTCCCCTTTGAAGTTGAACTCCAGAGTAATTTTTATTTATTTATTGTATTCTGCCTCTACAGGACACTGAATTTGAGCACCACGTGGTGCTCTCAGAGCAATGCACTGAATATCACTGTCCTGCAGCACATCCTGGGAGTAAATCCAGAATAAATCCAGATTTGTGTCTCTTTTCCTGGGTTTGTTTATAGGTAGGAGCTCTGGGTGTTGTGACATTTGCTCAGTGCATACGAGGCCACTCGAAATCTCTCATTTCCACTTTTTTTTTTTTTTTCCAACCTTTTGCATTTCTCTCAGCTTGTCACTGTCACTGTCACTGCCTTCAAGTGGTCAATAAAGCAGCCCCAACACCCTGCCCTTCCCTGGGGACACCTTGTCACTTGTGCACACATTGACCTCATTTTCTTCCTTTGATTTTACATTTTCTTTAACATGAAAGGCCTTCCTTTATCACTGTGGCCTCCTCTATTGTTCTTAGGTGATTTATGCCACAAATGAGCTTCCCTTTATCGAGGTTTCAGGCTGTGTGTCCCATTAGCATCTTCATTTAAAGCAGACTGTGCACAGGAGCAAGTGTACACTTAATTCTGTCTGATTGCCTCTTCTCATGTGCCTCGATTAAAAGGGGCATTCATTGGGATTGATTTTTGATGCTTTAACCTGAATTTTATCAAGTTCCAATCCAATCACCTTCCAAGGATAAAGGCATGTCATGACTTCACCTTTAGACAACGAGTTTCAACCTTAAAAACCCCTTCCTTGACTAATTTTTATTTAACTGGCAACACATATCTTCCTTCCTCTGACAGTTCTCACTCTGAAAAGCTTTCCTTATTCCTCCCAAATTTTTCCTACTCTGTTTTTTTAACTAATGCACTGAAACATTTTCTCTGTTCCTGGCTTTTCATTTGAGAAAATGCCTCCATAAAAATGTTGATTTTTAGCCTGTTATCTCAACAGCCTGTGTCTTTCCTCCAGGATTTTCCCCCTTCAACTGGGAGCTGTGGCAACATCCCATTAGTGCACTGAACAATACCAGGAAATATTCCCTAATCCCTGGGCCAAATGACATGCTCTGATCACAGCCATGTTGCTGAACTTTATTAACTTCCAAAACACCTTGTGGAAACCCTTCCTGACTAATCTAATTCCCAAACACGTCCAGGAATTGTTTGAAGGAGTGATAGCTGGCCCAAGCCAAACTCCATCCTAAAAAATTTGCAGCATTAGGAAATGTCTATTCCAGTGCCTAATTATATCATGGAGTTTCTTTAATTCCTGCTATAAATGTATGTTATATGGCCCAGCACCACAGGATTCCTCCCACTGGAGCCTCTCTGTCCTCAGAAACACTCAGAGATGTTCTCCTGCCACCAGCTCATGGCTTCAAACTGTCAGGGGGAAAATTTAGGTTGGATATTGGGAAAAAAATTCTTTATTGTGAGGATGGGGAGGGTTAGAGTGCCCAGAGAAGCTGTGGCAGCCCCTGGATCCCTGGCAATGTCCCAGACCAGGCTGGATGGAGCTTGAAGCACCCTGGGACAGTGGAAGGTGTCTCTGCCCATGGCAGGGGTGGAATGGGGTGGGGTTTGAAGTCCCTTCCAACCCAAACCATTTTATGATTCTGGCAGACCCATGCCAGTCTCTTCTTTCCCCAACATCTCTTCCAGCCCACCTGAAAGCTTCTCCTATCTCAATTTGTGGGGCTTTTTGTTTGTTTGTTTGTTTGTTTTTCCCCAATGCAAGCAGAAGAGCTGAAGTGTCCTGACCTGATAAGCCAGGGAAAAAAAAAAAACAAACTCCCCAACATTTACACTGCAAAATGCAAACCAAGTCAGCAGGAGAAGAAACTCAGTCCATGTTCCCACCCTACAGAGATCTGTCAGTCTGTCCACCAGTGCAGTGACCCTGGGATTGCTCTGGACCCCTCCAGGGCTACACCAATGTAACCCTGACCAGATTTTCTGCTCCAGGGTTACGCCAAAGTAACCCTGATCAGTTTTCCTGCTCCTTTTGTATTGGAAAATGTGAGATCACTTCATGCCAAGTGTCCCAAAGGGGCAGCTGCAGGAGTGACAGGCAGGGCAACAAATTCCCATCCACTTGGGGAGAGATGTTTCATCTGCAAATGGGTTGTACATGACAGAGACAAGTTGCTATTTCAGATATTTAAAGATATGCTATAACAACTGCTTGGCCTTAATTTTGGGCTCCAGCAAGCTATTGATTTTTTGATTCTTTATATTATGTTAATGATGTCATGATCACATCAGAGCAGCAATGTACTCCTGCAAAGCTCCAGAGTGCAATATTTAATAGATACTGTTAGTATTAATTGATTTGGCTATAATTCATTCTACTCATGTTTTCATGCTTAAGGGTTAGGATTTTTGTTAGGGGTTTTTTTGG
>WEIU01004743.1:504117-567744 GCA_013389925.1 Aegithalos caudatus | reverse complement strand
AAAAATAAAAAAAAAAAAAAAAAAAAGAAAGAAGTTTTGAAATATCACAAGTTCTCCCAGAAAATGGGACTCTTTCCCTCTCTCTGATTGCAATTAATGACCTGCCAGCCAAGGAGTCCCCAGACCTGCAAGGGCAGATTCCAGAGCAGAAGGAGGTTGGTGCCTGGGGCTGCATCCTCCTTAAGGACAGCTTGTGTGTGTTCAGCTGTTCCTCTTGGAATGAGATGGATGTTGCATGGGATGAAATGAGGCAGCAAAGCCAAAATCTAGGAGTGTCACTAACACAGCAGAGCCTGGGACAGGTCCCTTTGCACCCAGCAGGGGATATCACTGTAATAAAGTGTTGCCTTTCTCTATAGGGATGCTGCTTTTCTCCCCAAATTTCCATCCTTATGGAGTTGGGGTGTTAAACACAACCCAGGGGTGCTGTGCAGGGCTGAAAACCTGTGTGGTGACCACATGCAGGTGGAGCAGTGAATGTACATGGAATAATGGAATGGTTTGCTTGGAAGGGACCCTCAAAAATCATCCCATTTCACCCCTGCCATGGGCAGAGACACCTTCCACTGTCCCAGGCTGCTCCAAACCCCATCCAGCCTGGCCTTGGACACTTCCAGGGATCCAGGGACAGCCACAGCTTCTCTGGGCACCCTGTGCCAGGGCCTCCCCACCCTCACAGGGAAGAATTCCTTCCAAATATCCAAGCTAGAATTAGGGAGGGCTCTTTCAGTAGCTGCAGGGTTTATCCCTCCTCTGGTGATAAAGAGCTTGAACTGCTGCTGGGAAAGAAGGAAAAGGGTGATTACAGCTTGGATATGGGTGAGACAGGAGTGATTGCCAGGGGATTATAGGAGTGGTCAGATTTGGGTGGCATCCTGGGACAGTGCTGCATCTGGCATGGGAGGGAGATGCTGAATTCATTTCAGGGTTGCAGAAAACTTTACTCTGCTCTCACCCCTCCCTGCAGCCCCTGCCTGGGGCTGGTGACATTGCTGTCACCTTGTAGCTGGTGACACTGCTGTCACCTTGCAGCTGGTGACACTGCTGTCACCTTGCAGCTGGTGACATTGCTGTCACCTTGCAGCTGGTGACATTGCAGGACCTGCAGCTTTGCAGCCAGGCCCAATCCCCACTGCTCCTAGCCCCTCTCCCTCTGCAGAGCCAGGCTTTCAATTTACACCAAATAAATGATTTATCACCACCTAAAGAGGCCTGAGCAGAGCCTGGGAGGGAGCAGAGCTGGGAAAGGGAGGGAGGGACAAGATCAGGGTAAAGATACAGGGATGGAAAGCTCCAGTGGCCTGCTTAGTATCAGCTCCTCTCCTCAGGGCAATCAATCCTCCCCCTCTCTGTGCTGCAGCTGTCTGTGGGTCTGTCTGTCTCTCTCTGTCTCAGGACTCGAGTTTCTCAGTGTAAGGTTAGGACAGCAGAGCTGTGGAAATCGATTCCCCAGCCCTGGCATGCTGCCCTCAGCACAGACAGCCCAGCTCCCTTGGGAAAAGATGGATGGGGAGCTCTCCTCAGACCTCTGAGGTGGTGGGAGGTGAGGATGGGTGGAAATGGGGGTCTGGGGGTGAGGATTTGCATCAGCCCTTGGAGGGAATATCCCAAAATAAGAGAGGTGTGCATGGGACAGACAAAAAAAAAATGGATGCTGTAAGCCTTTGAGCAGGTTTCACCTGTGTCCCAGCCCACCACAGCTCCTCTTGATGGTTTATACTGGGGAAGGAGGAGGGAACAGCCCAAAAATCCAGCTCCCAGCTCCACTCTACCCCAGCTCAGCACAGCCTCTTCCACACCTTCCACACTTCACTGGATTCAGCCCTGCACTGGGAATCCCCTGGGATTCCTGACTGGGAGGGAAGAGGGAAGGGTTAGCAGCCAGGAGGGGAAATGTTTATGGCATTTTTTCCCCAGGGATCCTTGAGCAGGAGTTGTTGATGACGTATCCCAGTTGAGGAAAAGCCTGTTAATGAGTTTTGAGGGGTTCTGATGTGCAAAAATTTCTAATTAGAGACTCAGTATTCCAGTGTCCTTATCCTGAATATCCTGTGCAGCCAAAACTTGTTGAGTGGGATGTAATGGGCTCCTTTGCTCTCAGGGCTGCCCAAAGGGAAGAGGAAACTGAGACTCAGAAAGGAACACCTGAGGCTGCACTGAAAACCCCTCCCAAACTAGGAGTGAAAATCACATTTCTTCACTGTGAGGAAAACTAGAAGGAAGCAACAGACTTGAAGTGGGGCTTGATAACATTTGCCTCCAAAGTGCTTAAAAAAAAAAACCCCAGGGAATCAATCTCATTGACCCTGCTGAGAGGTACATAAATAAGAGGTAATTTCTCTTTTCCAGATAAGGAATCAGAGGTTAAGTGACCAGAGGGAGGAGGGCAGGGGGACTCTGCCATCAGCCAGGCCCAGGCTCCAGCCACAATTCTCCCTCAAGGATTGAACCAGGGATTTGTTTTTAACAAAGTTGAATCTGCCAAGCCCACCCATCACTCTCCATTTCACTTCCAGACCTCCTCAGGATGAGCTGCTGCACACTCTGCAGTTGTCTGTGCCCCTCCTCTCTCCTTTTGGGGATTTATTGCTGCATGTTTTGAATATTTGTTGCCACTGACCCTGGATGCAAGGAGATGAAATATCCAGCATTTCTGTGGTACAATCAATGAACAAATTCATGCTTTTCTATGCTGCTTGCACACATCTGTGCTGTCCCTTCCCTGACAGCAAACCCACGGTGTCCTGGAGGGTGGATGCAGGATGAGATGGGTTGGGAACACTCTATAAAGCTCTGAATCAAATGGAAATATCCTCAGGTCAGCAGGATTAAAGTTTTCTGGGCTCTTACCCACCACACCACAATTCAGAACTGGTTTGCCAAGGTTCTCTTGGACAATTCCAGAGCACGAGCCACACTTTTGGGCGTGTTTTGGGATGGATCCCCCAGATCTGATCTGAAATTAAGCAGACTGCCGTGGTTTTGGATGGGGGTCACACAGGCTGACAGAAGCAGAGCATTCAGAGCATTGACAGAAGGTTGGAATATGGTCCAGGTTTGTTCCCTTCTGTTCCAGCAAGGAGAGGTAACAAAGTCTATCACTTCAGCTTGGCTCCCTGTCTCCACCTGGAGAGTCTGCAAGTCAGCAGGAAGAATCCAGGTGAACCAACACACTGCAAGAGCAGGGCCCACCAGAACAACCCTCCAAGGCTGCCAAGGACACCGTGAGGCTTGGAGTGACAACACCCTGCAGAGCCACTCTCAGCTGGAGCCTTGGGATGAGACAGATCCAATGCACTTCCCAGCCACTGCCTCTGCTGAGAGGGGCTTGGCAGGTGAGACCTCCCTGCCACTCAGAGCCAGGAGCTCAGCCAAGCTGACACCTCCCTCTCCAGAGCTTTGGCACAGGGCTCTCTGCAGGAGGAGATCACTCAGGGAAAGGCTGCAGAGAGGCAACTTCAAGATCAAAGGCATCATTAAAAAGCCTTAGGAGAAACAAGCTAATGAGCTGGTATCCCAGTGTTGAGGACACCTGGAATCCAGTGCTCCTTGTCAGGCAGTGGATAAACCAGTAAAACAAATTAATGGAAGAGTAGAATGAGACCCCTGCTTGGCCTGTTAAACCATAAGGTCCCAATGAAAACTACATTGGAGAGGATCCAGTTGTTTTCTGGGATCTGATTCCTCTCTAAGGGCAATGGGGATCACAAGTCCAAAAGAGGAGAGGTTCAGGTCAGCAGTGGAAAACTGGAGGTGCTGAGACAAAGGCTAATGATCAAATTTCCCTTGAATGGAATGGAAACCACCAGGAAAATGTGACCCAGAGAAGAGCTTCCAGAGTGCTGAATTCAAGACACACCAGGCTGCTTTGCTGGTGCAGTCAGCAAACTGTGGATCAAGCAGTGGAGAAGCTCTGTCCACTCTTTTTTCCCCTTGTCTTCCAAAAAAAAAACACCCTTCATAATTAAGCAAAGTCTCTCCCCAGACACCTTTTTTGGAGGTGTCTCAGCCCCTGGCTAAGACAGCATTTTAGGGCAGGTGTCAGGGGCAGGCAGGGCTGGGATGGTGACAGACCCCAGGGTGGGAATTTACTTCTAAAGGTAAGAAGATTTTCAGAAGCTGTAAAAGCAGGCCTCAGAAACAGAAAGAACAGAAAATTTAGAGTTAGCTGCAGCTGCAAAGTCTGAAAGTAGAGAAGATATAATGATACAGCAAGCAAGGACATGAAACAATAGTTTGAGTTTTTAGGCTTGGCTAGAATAGAACTTAAGACTGCAGAAAAATATACTTAGCAAGATAGTAGAAGGTTTTAAGCTTCTTCTTAAGCTTAATAATGGAGTATTGTGTATTGTTAATAGAAAGCATACAAGCAAGCATTGTTTGAAGTAGGTGTATGTGTGATTTTAGTGATTGGCTAGAACAATTGTCTGTAAGCTTTGGCAACATGCTAAAACTTTTTAAATGCCCTGTAACAAAGAGAACTTTCTTTGGCTACTGCAGGCAAGACATGAGCTATTGCCATCTCCCAGTTGTCTCAACCTGTTATGAGGCTGATTGTGCATCTGATTTTCTGAGTCTGTGGAGTTTTTCAGCCTGTGGTAGCTGATTTCTTGTTCTCTTGAGAGAATCCATCCCTCTCAAGGACAGTGAATGTAATTAGTCTTTATCTCTTCACAACATGCTAGTTTTCTCATACAACCCTCTCACAGGTGTTGTTTCTATTATTTAACCAGTGAAGAGAAGCGTTGTATTTACTGACCAATTATATAGTTCTCCAGCACAGCATGTTATAAAAGAGCAAAACTGTAAATAAAAACCTTTCTGATATTTCTTCTACCCGGAGTCAAGCTCTTCATTTTTGTGCCCAACAGCGACAGCTGATGGGGCAATAAAGGCTCAAAGGAAAGTGTCCCAAACATTTTGTGCAAAAAAAATCCAGCACAGGCAGCAGGTTTTTAGGGATGGTGGAGGACACAGGCAGCAGGTTCTCAGGGGTGGTGGAGGACACAGGCAGCAGGTTCTCAGGGGTGGTGGAGGACACAGGCAGCAGGTACTCACGTGTTGTGGAGGACACACCATCCGCAGTGGGGGTCTCCCGAGCCCAGGCACTCGCTGCAGGTCTCGTGCTGGCTGCACGACTCCACGGGCACCCTGGTGAGCTGCAGGAGGAAAGGGGAAAACCTGTCAGGCTTCATGGAGGTGTGTTGGGGGTTGGATATTGTTTTCTTTGTGTTTGTGGAATTGCTAGGTTGCTAGGAAATTAATTGGTGGGTACTTAACCAAAACAAAGATTTGGCCAAGCAGGAGTTTTGGAGCTGATGTTTTCTGATAATGGGCCATTAAGGCTCAGCAATGACATGAGACATTCCATCATCCCACTGGGAGATGTTCCACCCAGTGAGGTGCTCCACCCAGTGCTCCAAGCATTCCTACCTAGATAAAAGGAGAGGTGAGCATGCCAGTTTATCCTGTTTTCCCACTGGATTCCCAGAGGAAGACTGTACCCATCTCACCACCACTGGATTTTCTACAGGACCATCTCTACTCCACAGAACTGCATCTGTTACTCCAAGAGGATTCATCTGGACTGCTTCTAACACCCTGACCAACAGGGTGTCAGATCACATCCCTGACTCTGTCAGGTTTTTTTTTCTAGGGTTTTTGTTTTATTTGCATGTTTTTCTGTACTATTACATTTGTATTTTTAATATTCCTATTAAAGGACTATTATTCCTATTCCCATAACTTTGCCTGAAAGCCCCTAAGTGCAAAATCATAATAATTTGAGGGGAGGGGTTTACATTCTCTATTCAAAGGGAACTTCCAGCTTTTGCTTTCAAAACCAGGACAAGGTGCCACCCTCCCTGTCCCCTTCCCCTGGTGTTGCTTTTTATCTTCTTTTTCTGCCAGAGTCGGGATTAAATGCTTGAGAAACAGATTTTGTGTTCAGACTCAGATGTTTATTAATTCTTATCTGTTACAGTCTCACAAGCTGGGAGTTCTGCAGCACTTCTAGCTAACAAAGTAAAAATTGAGTTGTCTCTATCTCTCTATAAGGCCTTTTAAGGATAAACTGTCCAATTAAGAAATGACACTTAAATTATTTTTACTCTTAACCCAATAACCAACCACCCTGTCCGCAATGTGGATTTTTCTACCCAATTACAAAATACCACCCAGGCCCATGAAGAAGAAGGTGAAAAAGAAGGACTCAGCCTACACCCTAAAACCTCCATCTTGATTTTTATATATTACTACATTCTAAACCCTTAAACTCTAAGTTTTCCACCAGGTGATATTACACATCCTGTGGCCTTTCCCTCTCCCTGTAGCCCTTCATCTGTAGCCAAATGACTTCACCTGCAGGATTTCCCTGCACCCAGCAAATCAGGCAGGCTGTGGGGATGTGGTACATTGAGATTAAATTAATTTGTTTCAGTTGGACATAAGGAGATCTTCTGCAGCAAGTTAAACTCCCTGGATCTCATTGATCTCTCTGGTTTTGGACTCTGTTGCTTTCTGGCTTCCCGTGAGAACTTGTGGTGTCTTTGTCTCCCTCCCATGACCTCCTGCCACCACCAGTCCCCACTGCCACCACCACTGCTGGTCCCAGGAAAGCTTTAGCTCCACTCCCACTGCCCATGCATCTTCACAGCCATCACTTGTCCCATCCCTGGAGAGGCTTCTCCCAGTTGGAAAAGGACAAAGGCTACCAGGCTGGATATTTTCTTGCTGTGGCCCTGCTTTTGCAGCTCAGAAGGAGTTAGAGTAGGACCTGAAACACCCACGTACTGCCAAAATAACACATTTTATCATCTACTTTCCTTTCATTTTTCCTTTTTAATTAAAGTATTTCAGCGAGAGGTTTCAAAGGCTGAAGGGAACTGCCCAGCCTGACCTCCTGTCTCACAGACCAGAGCTTTTGATTCCTCTTAGGTTTTGTGAGCCCCTCGCAGCTTTTGAAGGCAAACACACAATTTGGGCCCAATGACCTGATAGTCCCTTTCCCATTGAATAAGCTTCAGAGAGCCTCTGTAATATCCAGTCAATTGCTGGTGTCTTCACCCCAGTTCCTGTCAGCAGGGAGAGTTTATTCCCTCAGATGATGGAGTGTGGTATTATCCTGATGAAACGCCACTGAGAGCTGCCAGCTCTGAACTGCAGAACAGTTACTCCTGACAAATGATGAGGGAATACACCTGGATCCCAGGGACAATTTTTCACTTGGCACAACATTCAGGAGAGTTTGAGCTGTGGAGTGACAGACTAAAATCCATCTTGATTGCGTCTGTAAATGAACCAAGAGCTGGCTTTTTAATTTTATTTTTTATTCTAATATAAATGTGTATCTCAGGCAAAATTCCAGCTCCGTATGAAGACCTTTTCTGGTTGTATCCAGAAATCATTTTTTTCTCACCCCTGCCAACAAATCTCAGTTGATAGCCTGTAAGCAAAAGCTGAAAATGTGCAGTTTTGCCTCTGACAAGTGGCAGAAGTTTTAGAGAACTTCAGGTAGAAACACGATGGTGTTTATTTACCATTGCACCACTGCCTGTGCCAAGACACCCAGAGGAACCAACTGTGGCTACTGAGAGCCTTTAGTGAAAATGTGAGACAAACAAAAACCAACACAAACTCACTTTTATCAACAGAATCTATTGCCATCAGCATAAAAACATAATCAGAACAGACCACAGAGCAACAAAATTTATAAGAACAAGACAAGGAGGGAGTCCTTCAGACTTCTCTAATTATGGTGGCCCTGGCAGTGGTGAATTAATGGTTGGATTTGATGATCTTAAAGATCTTTTCCAAGATTCTGTGATTCTTTCAAGAAGTTTAAAAATTGTTTGGCCATGAATGAGGTTTTTCCACCTTCCTTAAGTTTCTGATCAAGAAGGTATCACCTATTCGTGAAGAATAAATTTTATGCCTCAGGGTTTTACCCAATTAAACTTGTTGAACCCAGTAGTCTGTTGAATCCAAATTCCACAAAGATATAAAAGTTTTCACAAGATACCAAAAGGTGGAGACATTATAATTTATTATGTCAGCCATTCCCACCTCTTATTTCCACCTGAGAAAAATATATTGTGAGTTATTTTATCTCCATCACATCAAGCTTGGCCATGTGTGCACTGTGACCACCAGAGGACTTGAAGCAGAAGCAGACAATTTAGTTTTGAAAGACTCTAAATCTGCCATTCTTCAATGCAGATGCAATTCCCACCTGGTAATTAGAATTTTGTGAGCACAGTTGGGTTTGGCTCTGCAGCTCCCACCCAAACCACCCTCAGTTTGACATATGGTGCTGCTGGATTTATCCTCATTAGCTCCAGATAGTTCCATCCAACCTCATTTCTGAGCCAGTTTACACCTGTCTGAGAAGTGAGCCTCAGTTAAGAAGTTTAGATCAGAAAATTAACTTTTCCAACACCTGGTGATCCTGGCTTGAATGCTCAGAGTCAAAATCCACTTGTGGCTCTGATATAGGTGCAAGAAAGAAGTCCTAGAGGACTGAAATTTGCTATTTCTTGGCAAATTGCTATAAAAAGAGTAGATAAAAGGTGGTATCTATATGCTTTATTCTTATTAGTTAATTAGCCATCAAAGGATGTCCAGGGTTGTTCCAGTGGCAGGAGGAACCTACTGAGAATCCAGATCTTCATCTTTGCAGAAATGTTTTCTTTTTGGTGTGTTTGGGTACATTTTGTGGGATATGTGTTGTTTTTAGGAACACACCTGGCTTGTGCTGCTGTCCCAGAGCCCACAGGGATGTGCCACACCCCAAATCCTGCGCATTATTCCTGCCCTAAAAGTCCTTTTACCAGTTCACCTCTAGCAACTTTATTGTGAGATTAATTAAAACTGTACCACACTGATAAATGTCTTGGGCTGCAAGTGTCAGACCTTCCAATTAATGCAGAAAGAAACCACAAAAAACAAAGGAGCTGCAACTGAAAGAAAAGCCACCTAAGGGTTGTCTGCTGAAAAGAGAAAGAACATCAAGCAAATAAGGCACATCAGAGGTCTTATTTTCCTTTTTGGAACATAAACTGTAATTAATTCAGCTCACTTTTCCACCTTGAAGGGTTTGAGAGCTGACTGTGTCCCACCAGGGAACAGCCAGCTTTTTGTGCTGACACTAAAATATCAGCAAGAGGGAAGTCCATGCAGACTCCCAGTTGCAGAGCCTTGCCCTTAATTCACTAGGATGAAGGGCAGTGCTGGAGGTGGAAATCTCCATGGCAAACCAGGCTGTGGTTGCTCCTTCCACCCCTTCTCCACCCTTGCAAAGCCTGACAAACTCTCCAAGGTTATTTCCCAACCTTGGTGAGAGTTCCCACCCCTGGTTCTTCAGGGGAGTGAAACCTGGATTCAACATTTTTTAGTAAATATCACAGAATCCTGGAATACCCTGAGCTGGAAGGAACCTGCAAGGATCAATTGAAGTTCAATCCTTAGCCCTGCACAAGACAACTCCAAGAATCCACCACATGCCTGAGAATGCTGTCCAGATATAACCAGGGATTCAGCAGGATTAGAAAAGAAAAATATCCTTTATTTTGGGGTATTAGGAGCCAGTTTGGAGTCAATTATATTCCTGAAGTGGTCACAGCTTTGCTGATACTTTGGCCTCACTGTGCCAGAGAAATATATGGATGTAAGAACAGGCTGCTGTTGTTCTCTGGGCTTACATCCCATATATTAGGAAAATATATGAGATCAGGAAAAAGTTCTTCCCCAGAGGGTGCTGGGCACTGCCCAGGCTCCCCAGGGAATGGGCACATTCCCAAGGCTGCCAGAGCTCCAAGGGTGTTTGGACTTTGCTCTCAGGGATGCACAGGGTGGGATTGTAGGGCCAGGAGCTGGACTGGATGATCCTCACAGGTCCCTTCCAACTCTGGATATTCCCTGATTCTCTCCCCATCTCTATCCCCACATGTCCCCATTTTATCACGGAGAGCTGAAGCTGAGGTCTCAGCAGCAGAAGGAAAAGCTCTCAATGTCTCTGAGGGTTTACATCTGGGCAAGTTTGAGGAGTTCAGTGAGGGTAAAACACCTGCTCAGTGAGCACCAGGTTATTAAGTACAACATATTTAGGCTCTGGGTTCATTGGAATATTGAAGATATGAAGGTAAAGTGCCTTCAGATGCTTGTCCACACACCTGGTGGACATCCAGGAGCTGCTGTGCTCCCAAAGATCTGTCCATGGCAGAGCAGAGGGACAGATGGTCTTTGACCCAGAGTGAGATACAATTCCAGAGCCAGGGTAGGACAAGGGGAAGGTGAATTTTGTGTCCTTTCCAAAGGCAGAAAGGGAATAATGGGCAGGCCCAGCTGCCATGGCTGCAGCAGGATTCAAGGAGATATTTCACCTCATCAACACATTCATTCACTGATCCCCAAAGAAATAATTCATGAGGTTCTGGCTCACAAGGACATCTTAAAAATCTGGCCAAATCTGCAAAGTGCTGAATGGTTCAGAGCTCAACTGCTCCCTCAGGGTGTTTCACACAACACCTCACCTCTGATCCTGCCTAAATTCCAAACTGCAGATTCTCCAGCTCCCTTCCCCTCCCTATTTCTACTATGAATGAGTTACAAAAAGTCATTTAAAACAAAATGATTGAGTTTTTTGGATCTGATAGACAGTAACTGCTAATCCTGTTAGAAATTTGGCTCCTGCTTCTGCCATTATACATTCACAAAAGCTCCTGCTATGTGCTCAGTCACAATTTTCTGGCTCCCATTTTTGACTTTTTTATTTCAATATACATTACTTCTTTTCCCCCTTAAACTGCCAACATTCTGGTCCAAACCTGAATCATTGCTCAATCTCTGTTGTTATAATTGGATGTTAATACAGTGGCAGGATTTATTCAGTCTGATGGACTAAGTTAATTTAAATGTACAAAAAGGCGTCTTAAGTAGCCAATTTCCTTCCCAACAGTCAAAAGATACATTTCCAAAACACTGAACAGTGGCTCTGTCAAGCCATGTGTGTTCTGTGAATGCTGCTATCTTTCCAGGCTCAGCCAGCCCCAAAAAACTGCAGAAAGATTAAGAGTGGAGCTCATTTGATTTCAAAGCCCTGAATAGAGTGGTCATGATAATACAGTTTATTAAATAGAGGAAGGCAAAAAAAAAACAAAAAACCAAAAAAAACCCAAAACCACCTGAAAGAAGCACAGGTTGAAGCATTTCTGCACCTTTAACAGTCAGTGAGAGTGTTCAGTCACCTGCACAGAATCCCAAGATGCTGATTTTATTCTGGCCTGAATTACGGACAAAGGGGCTTGGATTTCCTCTGTCATGTTTGATACCCTGTGCCTCATTAACTGACCTACAGAGCCAGTAACAAAGCAGGAACAGGGAAAAGCAAAACCCAGGGAGCTGAGGCACATTATTTGCCCTGGTGAGACACAGGACACACACACAAGGAGATGTCAGAGTGGTGGGAGAGGAGCTGCTCCTGTGGGGATGGAATTGGGGCTCTGGGGTTGATTCCAGCCTGTCACTTCTGCAGGATAAGCACATCACTTGCCAGTCCCACTGGGACAGGGAATGTCATTTCTCATCAGACACCCCCCAAGCTCTGCCTCTTCATTGTAGCCCTCTTCCCACTAAATCCATGCTTCCATCCTTGGAAAACAGGGGGCTTTAATTAAGAGTGTTAATTAGAAGCAGCAGTAGCTGTCAAGGACAAATGACACAATAATTAAAGTGGGGGGTCAGTGTCCTGCTACCTGGCAGGATAAATTACCTGATCAAATATCCTTGTTCACCCAGGGGCCCCAACCTCCAGCTGTGTGTTTGCTGTTCCTCCTCCTCCTCTCCTGTCTCTGTTCTGGGCACCTCTGGTGAGAGATTTCTCCACTCTGGCATTTCCAGAGCAAATCCCACACGACACTCACACCAACAGAGGTGCAGCAAGAAGAGGAATAGAAAGGTTTGATGCCCACAACCTCTGTGGCAACAGCTCCAGGTATTTTTCAGGTGAGGCTGAGTGTTGGCAGCTCCCATCAGAAGCTCTCAGGATGAGATTGCTGCTCCTAGAGCTGTGAAATTTGCTTTGCACACCTTGCAGTGAAGTTCTTCTCTTCATACATCCCCTGGCAGGACCCTGCCCTGCAGCTGGCTCAGAAAACTCCTCAAATCAGGGGTTTTCTATATAAGCCATGCTGGGCTTCATTTCTGATCTATCAAGTCTGTCAGTCTTGCAGCTTGTGGGGAACATCTCTGTCATGGCAGGTGAGAAAAGTGAGGGCTTTGCCTTCTCACTAAACTCTGTCTGCAACATCAGAGTCTAATTCTAAGCTAGAAACTCGTGCTCTGTTGAAGGGGAGACCTTTTGCAGGGCAGGATTTGTCTGCTCTCTGTTTTAGATGTCAAGCAGGGATGAGATAAATCACACCCTGGATGTGCCTGTGTCTGTTCACTGAATATAAAGGAGTCTGGACAGCCAGGTCAGGTGGAGACATTGACAAACCTCAGTCACTGGGTGAGGTGACTCACCACACCAATGCCACGCTTCATTTTCTGCTTTTCCTCAAATTTTTGTCACTGAGGACAATCCTCAAATATGTTCAGGCTTTCCCTCTTCCTAATTGCAGCACCAGAACAACCAGTCACAACACAAAACATATTTTCTTTAATTTCTTGGAGAGTGCTATAGGAAATCCCCTGTGCTCCATAGCTTGAAAACCATTGCAGAATTCCAAAACTCTTGTGTGGTGTCAGGGGCTGTGTTTGAACAAGAGCCTGTCCCCACCTGCTCTGTCACACACAGCCCTCACACCAACCTCATCCCTGCTCTCTGTTCTGGCTGTATTTACAAGGGGACAGACAGATAACAAAGATTATCTCAGTCCTTTTCTTTAAGGTTTGGCAGTTTCACAGTTTTCCCTTTACCACTGCCCCGTGCTGTCCCTTCTTCAAAGAATTCCTCCTCTCCATCGTGATTCCCCTCCCAAAAACATCACTCCAGGAGGAGCAGGGGACACAGCATCCTGCTGGGAGCTTGGTTGGCATCCTGGAGGTTGAGAAGTGTTTCACACCCTCAGAAGTTTCAGCTCATATTTCCACCAAATTCACTCATTTTTCCCTTACCAAGATTGCCTTCCCCAGCTGGGATTGCATCCTATTGGCACAAGGCAGGGAAATCTTTAAATTTCCTTGTAAAAATCAGAGTCCAGAGGTGTGGAAGGACAGGGAGGTGATGTTACCCAAACCTGATGAAACCAAGCACCCTCTCCCCCACCCACCCTACAGCTCTGCCTGCAGAATCCATCCCTGTTTCTCCCTGCTGCATCCAGGTGGATTCACACCCCCCCTCCCTTCTTTACATTAAATCTTGATCCCCTGGTCAAGTGTTTCACTCTGTAAACTGTGAAACAAATGAGGTTTGGCTAAACATTTGTGTTCAAAAGCCTTCAAAAACAAAAAGAGCTTCATGTCACAATTAATGCAGGGCCAGCCCAGGCCTAATGAGAGCTGGTGCCTGTGTGACCACTGGAGTGTGGCTGCTGAGCAAGGCAGAGATTGTTACCCAGGCTCCAAAAAAGTTATAAATAGATTTAATTGGGACCTGTGAAGGAATTCGTGCCACTGCAATGGGTTTGTCAAAGCCCAGCATTCCTTGAAGCTCCTGGTGGAGGCTTGAACAGTTAAAACACACAGGGAGAAGTTAAGAGTTGTTTCTGCTGGTGGTGGTGCTTTCCAGGTCATGTTGCTCCACTGTCTTTCCAGATGTTTCCACCACAGAATTAGAGAAAGGTTTGGGTTGGAAGGGACATTAAAGATCATCTGGTTCCAACACCCCATCATGGGAAGGGATCCTTATCCTCAGTTACCAGTGAGCATCTTCCCATAGATGAATTCTCCTCAGCAGCCCTCTCAGGTACCTTATTCTGTCCATTCCCATCAATTCAATCCTGTCACCACTACAATTTCCATCTTTACACATTTAATATCTCCCTGGGCTATGAAATTCCACCCTAATCCTCATCCTCATCCAGCTGCCAGGAGGAACTTTGCCTCCTCTCTCTCTCCCAGGTTTCTGGCTCCACCACTCCTGACCCAGGCAGCTCCTGAAGGACTGTGTGGATCAAACTCCCTTGTCCAGGATACATTCCCTTACAGCACTAGCAGGCTGCAGGAATTGGGGAAGTTTGATAAATGCCTCTCCTTCAGTTACAATCAGATTTTTAATCCCCCATAATTCCACACAGGAACAGCTCTACTGGCTGGGACCAACACTCCACACATCCCAGTTCCTTCAGCCACGGCCTAAAATGAAAGCATAAGACCAGGATAAACACATTTATGTCCCCAGCACCTTCCCAGCCTTTGGCTATTTTCATTCAGGGGAACTTCTGCATCTTGTCTGTCTCTGCATCACAACCCAAAGAGCTATTTATTTATTTCTTTAATTCAGTTTATCCTTGAAATTGCATTGTCGCATCCATGGGATGCTTTGCCAGGGATTTCCACAGATCCAGAGCCCTCTGCTTGAAGGAATCACCTGCTTCCATTTGTTCAGGACCTGATTTTTCAACAGTTTAATTTCATGCCCTGTAATTCTTGTATTTGCAGAGGTGTTGAGCAGTCAGTTCCTATCCATCCCCTCCTAAGTTTGCCAATCTCTCACCCATATATCCCAGCTCACCTCCTTCAAGGCTGAGGAGCTCCAGCTTCTTCAGTCACCTCCCACATGGAACCACCCCCTACCTCTGATCACAGAATCATTAAGGCAGGAAAAGCCCTCCAAGATCATTGGGTCCAGTCCAACCCAGCCAAGGCCACCACTGACCACGTCCCCAGGTGCCACATCCACAGCTTTAGAGCATTTCCAGGGATGCTGGTTCCACTGCTGCCCTGGGCAGTCTGTTCTCATGCCTGACCACCCTTTCCATGAACAAATTTTCCCTAATATCCAAGCTAAACCTCCCCTGGTACAATTTGGGGATGTTTCATCCTGTCCCTGTTCCCTGGGAGCAGAGCCTGACCTCATCCCAGCTGTCCCCTCCTGTCAGGAGCTGTGCAGAGCCACAAGGTCCCCCCTGATCCCCATTTTCTCCAGGCTCAGCCCCTTTCCCAGCTCCCTCAGCTGCTCCTCATCAATCTATTTCTCATCCTTTCTCTTTTAATCATTTATTTACACTTTTTAGCCACATGTTGGGAAAAGGAGAGGCTACCTGGGTGCTGGGGTCATCTCTTTGTAGCCATCACTGTCTGATCTCACCAAAAACTATCAAATCACTGCCTTTAGCAGAGTGTCAGTTCTCAGTTTGAGGCACAGGGCTGTCCACATCCCTCAGGCTCATCCCAGGTGACAAACACAACACATTAGATTGACCTGTGATTGTTTTATCAGGGGCGGGTAACTCATAAAACTTGATTGCTTTTAGCTGAGTGAGTGTGCAGTGGCACTGATCTCCACACAGCTCCCCAGAGCCCACATTTCTTGCCACAAAAATGGGCATTTGGTTTGTTCCCAGACACCCTCACACACACCCCACTCCAAATTTTCTCCTCCTATCACTACCTCCTCTCCTGTTACACCTCATTTCTCCATGCAGTGCCCTCGAATCTCTCCGACAGGAGCTCCACAGGCAGCATCAATCAGAGTGATAACATCAGCTGCAGAGTTCTGAGGTCACACTGGTTAATCTGCAACCCAAAATCTTCAGATGTGAGGCAGGGAGAGCCACGATAACATTTTTTTTTGCAGCTGTTCCTGAGCAAACACACACCAACCCAACCCTCAGCCCCAAAATTGGGGCTTTCAGGGCTATCTCTGCCTCCCCAGAGCTCTCACCACCAGCAGCCTTCCTGAGGGTTTCACTCCAGACAGAGTTAAGCAGGATCCAGGGAGAAAATGTGAAGCAGGCTCTTCCCAAGCCCTTAAATTTATGTCTCAGTTTATTAAAGGAGAGGAAAGCAGACAGCACTCCCTGCTCAGCTGGCTCCTGTGGGAGCCCTCAAGGTTTGGGGGGTAATTAGTGCTGCCAAAAGAGGCAGTGGCCAGGCCACTCTTTTGGGGCACATCCATTTGTCTTTGGGTATCCCTGCTGTTTGTTTCAGCTGGAATTAGAGGGAAGAAGATCCCAGCAAAGCCCAGCTCCCCTCTCTGTGTGGTTTTAATTCACAAAGGGGGCTGGAAATGCAGAATTCCTACTGAGTGCAGGGAGGGTTGCTCCATCCCAGTGCCCATATTTCAGTGGATGAAGCACTACACATGTTTTCCCAGGTATTCATCCTGCCATAAAATGAAAGCCCAAGGATATTTAATTTAGGGATCATATAAATGCATAACTTTTAAGATCAGAAGGGACCACTACATCATCTGTCCTCACCTCCTGTACATCACAGGCCACTACCTGCTTACTCTTAGGCTGAACCAGATAATCTGGGTTTAGCTGAAGCATTTTGTCTTAGAAAAACCTTCCCATTATGATGTGAAGATAGCAGGAAAGGGAGAATCCTCCAAATGGCAGCATGTCCCAGCAGCTAATCACTCACACCATAAAATGCTTGCACACACCTTACTTTTCATGTGAATTCATCAGGCTTTGGCTTCCAACCACTGCTCTTTATTTTGGTTTTCTTTTCCAGGTTGTAAAGCCCTTTAACCTGCTGTTTTCACCCTGTGAAGATGCTCAGAGATCCTGATCAAGTTATTCCTCAGCCTTCCTACTGATAAATTAACACTGAGATGCTTTCAAACCCCATGAGGACCTTCCCACTTCCTACCAATAATTTTTGTGGGTCTTTAGTCCTTCTTTTCCTATCTGGCCACAGATCATGACTACAGCATTCCTCCAAGGGTACAGGATGATGTCAATCTGCTTCTAACACAGGCCAGGTGAGGAAAAATAAACCCCTTTGGAAAGATGTGAAGAAATGGGCCCCACATCCATTTCAGTCTTTGCTTTCTAGGACAAGTCTCCCACTTCCCAGCCTGACCTCAATTCCTTCCTGTGAGACAGCAAAGTTTGTGTTTGTTTTGTCTGAGGGAGCCAAAGCTGTGCCCTGGTCGTGGTTAATGCTGAGCTAATGGTTGTTCCACTGAATATTTTATCTGTGGGATTTCATATCAACCTCCAGCTCATTCATGAAAGTTTTCAATAGATTTGGGTCCAGTATTTATCCCTGGAGAATACTACTAGGAAAACCCTCAGGGTCTTTGAGAGCTGCCAAGTATTAAGCCATTTCAGAGATCTCTTCATGCTATTTTTAGGGTTTGGGGTGTTTTTTTTAATGGGAACAGGCTGTGGAGTCATTTCAAGCACCATGTAGAAAGGTAAAGACAGGGCATCCACAAAGAAAACTTCATTATTTCCTTCAAGAATGGATCACCTATTTCCTCAGAGACTGAAAAATATCCTATTTCATAAAAACACACTGCACAGATGCCATTTGGCCCAAATCAGGAGCTTCAGATTTATTTAACATCCCTTAATATTACCCCTTGTAGCCCTCAGGAATCATTAGAGTGGGAGGCTGGATGCTCCTAAACCATGAATGTATTCCCCAGCATTTTAGATGTAGGATAACTTCTCAGGTGTGCAAGGTCATCCTCAGAAGATCCATGCATTAACCAGTGCCTGTTTATTGTAGCTTTACACCTAAATTCCTTGGTGAAGAGCCCAAAGTTAGACAGGATCAACCTGGGCACTGGGAAACCCGTGGAGCTGTAAAGATCTGCTGGTAATAACCCTAAATTCAGGCCTCTGCACCATCCCTAAGTTTGTGCAGCAGCACACAAGGTTCCTATTTCCCCAATTAGTTTCACTTGTACTCTGGTGGATTTTTTTCCACATTTCTCTCCAGCCAAAGCAGAAAGACGAGACTCCCAGCGCACCTTTCTTTTTATGGAACAACACACCCGGCGCCCAGATTTCTTGGGGGAAAAAACAGCTGGCATGAGGCTCTGCAGAGAAACAGAACTGTTGTCCCTGCAGAGAACTATTCAAATTTGATTTGAGGTCCAGCTCTGGTGCTGTATGAAATGAGGAGATCCCGTTTCAGCTCCTCTCTGCCAAGCCCTGAGCTCACAAAAGGCGCTGCCGAACGGGAATTCTGTCCAGAGGGGCAGGGACAGGGGATGGTGTTTCTGGATGGTTACAAGATCAACGCTGCCAGCTGGCCTGTGCACAAAGCACAGAGAGCCAGGAGACCCCACAAAGCCTTTGCCAACTCCATCCAGGTGGTTCCCAAACTGGCATCCTGAAAGAGAGTGGGATTAGCTCGCTAAGGCACCTTAAAGGAGCTCTCCACATCAAAGATCAAAGGTATGCTGGCTTCAGGGCTCTGGTTACACCTGCCTCCCTTGTGGGCATCCCTCACAAAAGGGTTTGGGCTGGGGGATTTGCTCAGGTGCATTTCACAGTGCTCACCAAAAAACAAAAAAACCCAACAAAACACAAATAATACAATTCCCAAATACTCTTTTGTCCCCTGCCACAAAGGAGGGAGCCGTGCTTGGCTTGTAATGCAAAGGGACAGAAAGGAGAGCAAGGAGCAGTGCCAGGTGCTCAGAGAGCACCTCTGAAACACAAGACACCCTGTGCAGCTCAGAGGATTCTTTCCTCTCTTCCACCTCCAGCAGCTGGGAGGGCAAAGCTTCCTCACTGCTGGGGCAGCCCCAGCACCTCCCTGCAGGGCTGGCTCACAAGCAGGTGACATTTCTGCCCCTTGGCAGGACACTGCTGACCCTCCTGAACCCCT
Organism: Aegithalos caudatus; assembly: GCA_013389925.1. NCBI lineage: Eukaryota > Metazoa > Chordata > Aves > Passeriformes > Aegithalidae > Aegithalos > Aegithalos caudatus. Next base: position 549,009 of record WEIU01004743.1, on the reverse strand, counting down.
TTATCCATGTCTCACCCTCATCCCAAAAAAAAAAAGCCAGTGGCTTCAGAGAGTTTGGAGTCTCCTGAATGCCTTTATCCGTGTCTCACCCTTGGTGCCTTGAGAAGGCTGGTCTGGAACAGAGACTAAGCAGAGCTAAGAGAATAAAGTAGGTATTTATTAAAAGGCCTTTAAGGATACACCTTGGGCAGGACAAGAACATGGCCAGGGCTACACTCAAGGTGGACTTGAAATGGTCACAAAATGGACAAATGGTCAGAAGGTCTCACACTTTTAGAAGTTTTGGTCCATTTGCATATTGGGGTTTAATTGTCCAATTACAGCTTCAGGTTATGAAGTCCCATCCTTCTTGTTTTCTCTCTTCAGTTCTCCCATTTGTGCTATTGGGCATGAAAACTTGTAACCATTGTTCTTGGTCTCCATCTGGGAAAGGATTTGTCTGCCTATCCTGTGAAATGAGCTGACTGACACTTAGTGTGAGGCTCAGAGTTACACACCTAGGCAGCACAGAATCTGAAAAACATCCAAGCTCAAACTTAGGGCATCACCCTCATCCCAAAAAGAAGTTAGTGGCTTCAAAGAGTTTGGAGTCCCCTGAACTCCTTTATCCATGCCTCACCCTCATCCTAAAAAGGAAGCCAGTGGTTTTGGAGTTTGTAGTCTCCTTGCAGAGCTCAGGGCACTTGACTTGTCCATCTCAGTAGCAGAGGTGACCTTGTCATTGCTACTGCTCCTTGTCTCCAGCCAGTGCAGACACACAACTGGGCCAGTGCTCCTCACCTGTGGTTCTCAGGCCCCTCCAGGAAGGGAACAGGGAATAAAAAGCATCAGGGATGAGAAAAAAGCCAGGCCTGGCATTGATGTGGCTGCCTGAAAGTCAAACACACTCATCCTTTTATTGGCATGAGAATTGACACCGGTTTTATTAAAGCAGTCTGGCCACTGTCTAAATACTGCTGTGGCCACACAAGGCCTGGCCAAAAATCCCTCTGATGCAGATACTGGCTGAAGTGCAGGGAAGCTGAGTGAGCTGATCTCCTTTCTCCTGAGGTTTGGACACTGGGTCTGGCCTCCTTCCAGCCACAACAGGCTTGTGGCATCCATAGGATCAGCAGAGGATCCTGGATCCCACTCCCCCTCACTCCTGTGTGTGCACACCCCCAGCCTGGCAGCCAGCTCACAGCATCTATAAACCCTGTCAGGTTTGTGCAGCACAGCAAAGGGGCTGTGGGGAACATTTTCTTTTATTTATCAGATTCCATTTCACACCAGTGAACCATAAAATTATAACCACAGCTTTTCCCGGCCTGTTACGGAACTGTGACATCTGTCTGTCTGTCTCTCTCCTACCCACAGCCTGGTGGCAATAATGGATGTCCTGAAGGAGCAATTTCACCTCTGCTTCCCCAGGATTACAGCCTGCCTCTTCCCAAAGCAGCAATCCCTGCCCCTGGTTTATTAACCCAACAGCAGGCGTGGAGAAAAGCCCTCACCCAGCACAGTCAGGAGAGTGGTTTCCTCAGCATTTATGGAGAGCAGGGAATTAGGAGGGTTTTATCAAGCCAGATGAGGATCAGGTTCAAATCTCAGCAAAATAATAGGTGAGGAGGAGAGTTTCCTTCCAGCTGCCTGGGATTTTACCTAAGGAGAGCTGTAGATGTCCTGCTTGAATGCCAGGAGTTACAATATCACCTTTCTGGGCTCGTGTTTCAGGAAAACACAAGAGTCCCTGCCCCTGTTCCTTTATTTCTTCCAGAGGACACGCAGATTTTATAGGTCCAAAAGGAGGTGAAGGGAAAGTGAGGTTTAACACTTGTTTTATTTCTTGTCTCAGCCATCACTCCCTGAATCAGCAACTCCAAACATCCTTTCCTGTCTGAAGATCTTATTTATACCTTTGGAAACAGAAATAGTCTGGGAAGAAGGGAATACAAGCCAGGTAGAGCCCAGCTCAAATCCTTCCCTGGCCAGAGACCCACACCTGCAGAATTTATTTAAACTCCAATGCCCTCCATGCAGCCAAAGCATCTCTGATAGAGACACAAACCCCACCCAGGACTATTTCTGCCCATTCCTTGTGAAGGAAGGTGGGATAAATCAGGAGCAGGTTTTTTTTTTTTTTCCTTCCCTCACCATGCACAGCAAGAGTTAGATCCTATTTGCAGCTCCCAAGGATACTGTGAAGCTCCAAGTCTGGTGGGATTGCCTGGTGCTAATGGGGGACGTTTAGAAAAGCATGTTCTGAATCCCTGGAAACATTTAGCTCAGCCAGTTTGTTTTCTTAAAAGATATGAAATATTTCTGAGCTGAGGGCTCAGAGCAGACATCTCCCCTGAGGAGCTCTGTGACCTGAGTTATGCAGATCGCATTAGACAATCACGCCGGTCTCTTTTAGCTTTCAATTCCATGAATTTATAAGTAGTCACCAAATAGTTCCAACCATAATTGTCAGCCTGGGCTGAAAAGAGCTTAGCTAGGCACACAGGCTTTATGTGAAGTGAAAAGTTTTTTGTTGTTATTGTTATTATTATTATTATTTTTATTGCAGACGGGTTTCATCTCGCTCGGCTTTAAACTCCATTTTCTCCATCAGGATGCAGATTTCACAAGACAAGTTGCCTGACCTGGTGACCAAGCCTGTAATGGGACTGGGACAGTAATTGCCATATTTGCCAGACAAGGATGAATTGCCTCTTCCAGATGAGCCACACAGACAGCAGAGATGAAGTTTATCATCGACCTAAATGTGTTTTGTTTTCTGCTGATGCATAAACATCCCAGCAATTAGTTTGCTGTGTTAGCTCTCCCTTTTCCACCTCATTTTCCTGAGGCTTTTTATCAGAGTTTTTGTGGGCTATTGGCAGCACAGGCTTTAAAGGCAATTCACAGGGAAAAAACAACTTAAAGAGTGGTCAGATTTTGGAATAGCCTGCCCAAGGGGGTGGAATCACATCCTTGGAATTGTTAAAAAACACCTGGATGTGGCACTTGGTGTTGGCCTTGGCAGTGCTGGGTTAATTGTTGGCCTCAATGATTTTGGGAGGGGTTTTTTCCATCCTGAATGATTCTGTGGCAATTCCAGCACCCTCAAATATTAGTGCATGAATCTGAATTCTTTGCTGTTTTGGAATCTCTTACAGGTTATGGGATTTGTGGCGCTGGAAACTCTGGGAAACAGGGGGATGGTGACTGGTGGTGTAAAAGATATTTACCAAGCTGTGAATAATTGATTCAATTCCCACCTAATTAGACCAGTTAGCAGGGCTTCAAAAGAGCCCCCAGTCCTCTCCTACTGATTTAATGGAATCTCAGGATGGTTTGGGTTGGAAGGGACCTTCCAGCTCATCCAGTCCCCCTTCCACTATCCCAGGATGCTCCAAGCCCTGTCCAGCCTGGCCTTGGACACTTCCAGGGATGGGGCAAAAAGAATTTCTCATTTCCTCCAAGTCATTGGTCTGCAGCATCAGTGAAAACATCACTGGCAGTTCCTACAACCTGACCTCACCTGAATATCTAACTTCAAATTCAGAGTAGCCCATGAAAAATCATCAAAATTGGGTTTTTTTTCAGGATATACACTGAACAGTTTCCCCCAGATCATGTCTGCAGAAATCATAGTCCTTTCATAAAAGGATCTAATTAATTCATTTTTCTACATCTCGAGACAGGTCAGTAAAATTCCATTTCACCAGAACATTTAGTTATAGTTTAATATTAACTTCTCCATTCCCTTGGCTTTGTTTGTGGTTTTTAATTTATTTTTTTTCATACAGTTTGACAAGCAGAAGCTGATGCATGGCCCTCCTTGCAAAGGATAGCTCAGAGACCAATTAGTCAACCCAGGGATGGGCAAATTCCTCCTAACAGAACTGCAGGACTGCCACAAAATGGCATCTAAACAAAGATCTATGCAGCTTTTAACAATATTAACCTTTTTATTGACACTGTCATCTATCTAGAAGGTTTATTCTCTGAGTGATGAGGTGGGAGCAGCCAAAAACAGAGCTAAAAGCCACCAGCTCCCCCACAGTCCCACAGATGGGGAGCAAATGCCCAGGGGTGCTTTTAGCCATAAAGACTCACTGAGAAACCATTTTGGCAAAATAATGGAGATCAAAGCATGATTTAGAAGCACAGTTTATATCAAATGCTTCCTTAATTACTTAGAAATTGACAGATTTAATAAAAAACTAATATCCAGCCCTCTCTCTCTCCTATTTCTGCTGTCAGCTCCAGTGAGATGCTTCATAAAATGAGAAAGTATCCTACAAAAGCCAGGGCCTTGTATTTGGTGTCTGTGTTTTCTAACACCTAGAGAATGGTTTATAATCTGAATAATTTAAGTCTTCTAAATATCTAGGCAGTTGTTATTTTTAAATTAAAAAATCACAGTAAAGCATTTAAGCTGCAAAATGTTTCATTTTTGGAGTTTGGTGGGTTTTTGTTTTTTTTTCTGGCTTTGCTTGCAAATGCATTTCCAGGAATGTTGTTTAGAATGAAAGAATGAGGATTAAAACATAAAAAAAAAAACACCTTGGTTCTTGTCCTGGGGAAATTCTCTGCAACAAAGGAGAGAATCATTGCCAGGACCCACTGCAAGGGCTGAAATTAAAGGGCTGAAATTAAACTTCCATTTAATTTGGAAGATTCTGGTTCACAGAATTCAGCCCACCGAGCCCTGACAAGATTTCAAGGAGCTGTTTTTAGGCTCAGCACATCAGAGAGGAGGTAAAAAACTTGTAATTTGCAAGTTGTGCACCTGAATTTAGAAATGCTGAGCTGGTTTCAGAGCAATAAGAATAATCTCTTTCCAAATAAACCTTCCCCCCAGAATGGAATTAGAGGATCAGGAGTTATGCTGGAAATACCTGTGGTAGCAGTTTATCTGGGACAGCTGGAGGGGTGGGAGGTGAGAAAAACTTGGACCCAAAGCACAGGAGATGAAGGGTCTAAGGCAGAATAATCCTCCAGAGATCATAATTTGGATAAATATATATGTAGCAGCATTAATAAGTCATTAATGAGCAAATGTTTGGGACATCTCTCTGAAAAATCTGTCCCTGCTTGAGAGATCCCTGTCCCTGTTACAAGAGATCACTGAAATCCTGGGTTTCACATTCTGAGAGGCAGAAATGGTGAGTGGGGACAATTAATTTTCACCTTTCATGAGATCAGGACATGCTCTTCAAATTGTCCACCAAAAGGAAGGAAATCAAAAACCTCTCCTGGTTGTTAGACAAGAATTCCCAGGCTTGGTAAACAAAGCTGAATTCCCAGAGCATCCTGGATGTTGATAAGCTCAGGACAAACTCCATGGAATATTGGGAAAGGAAAGGAGTCAGAGTACAGCTCCACCTTCAGTTTTTACCTTTTCTGCTTTGTTTTCTCCAGGTCCCTTCATCCAGCAGGACTGGAAACTGGAATCTGCTCAGAGGTGTTTGTGTGGCAGGGTCTCACCTGTCTGTGGGAGCTCAGGCTTGGGGAGGTGTCCCCTCCTTTTTCAGAGCTTAAAAACATCAGCCTCAAAAGAGGGATTTGCTAGAGAAGCTGCTCTGCTCTTTCCTCCTCACTTTTTCCTTCAGTTAAACTTTAAGGAAAGGCTGAGGATTGCAAATGTGATATTTGGCTAGGAAGGATTCTAGCATGAGGAACCACCACTCTTCCTCTTGGTTTGAAAAGACCAGTCTATTTAAGGTACAAACCCATCTGTTGCTCCCCCCAAGTGCAGCCCCATCCCTTTTGTTGCCTGGCTGCCAGAGGGAGGATGCCACTTTCCTTCATCTGGCTCAAACCCGTGGTGTTGCTGATGGTACATCACGGATTATTCCCTAAATCCTGCTTGTGTGACGAGGTGACATCTCAACAGAACTCGCTGCCAGTGCTGTGTAAAAAACACTCCCAGCTGATGCCAGCGTCACAGACAGAGACATTTGCCTGGGAAAATTGTTGCTGCCTTTGAAAAACAGGAAAAGGGCAGGCAAATAAACCCCTTCCTACACAGCTCCCTCCTCTGATATTGCCTGTTACCTGCTGGTGTGCTCAGCATTGAAATCCAGCTTCCTAACTCAGGGGTATTTTGTCTTCCTGAATGCAAAAGAATCCCAGATTTGGGTGGCAAAACCTTCAGATTCTGGGGTGTGGGATACTCACCTCATTGTCCCTTTCCATGGAATTATTAAGGTGGGAAAAGGCCTCCAAGACCATCAAATGCAACCTTCAATCAAAATACCCCTGTACCCACTAAACCATAGGTTGAAGTGCCAGATCTGCTCAGTTTTTGCGTGTTTCCAGAGATGGAGATTCCACCACTGCTTTTGGCAGCCTGTTCCAATGCTTAACCACTCTGTCAGTGAAGAAATTTTGTCTAATATTCAATGTGAACCTCCCCTACCACATCTTGAGGCTGATTCCTCTTGTGCTGTCACTGGTCTGGGAGGAGAACCTGACCCTCTGAATCCCACCTCACCACAACCTCCTTCTAGGTAGTTGTAGGGTGTAATAAAGCCTCCCCTGAGCATCCTTTTCTCCAGAAAATAACAGGAATTCTTCTCCCTGCCAGCAAGACCCTCACCACAAAGCCCCACATCTTTTGCTGAAAATTCCTCGTGCCTGAAGGTGGAGAATGGATTAAGTCCCACCTCTCTTACTCAGAGTAGAAGCAGAACTACTACTGTGAGTAGGACTTGGGCTACTTCACCTGCATTTCTAATGAAAAAGAAGGTTCAGCTGCTGAGTGGACATTAATGACCAGTGTAGACATGGCTCAGGCACATGAACTCCACCAGATTTGGAGGAAACGAGCTCATGCACGTGAGTGAAGTCTTGAGTAATAAAATTTTAGCAGTTCTCAGATGACACAGGAGAACTGCAGAAATGTCAAACCCAACCCCATTATTCCAAAATAGGAGCACGCGATTAGACAAGCAATTATACACCCAGGAGCTTAACATAAATTGTGGGTAAAAATATCAGAAACAATTTTTCAGGATTTAGTGAGGGAAGCACCTTGTAAAGCATAATTGGATTAGAGGAGACAGCCAGCACGGATTTACAAGCAGGAGGTCTTTTGCTTAACTAACTTGTGGGGAGTTCTTTGAAGCTGCAGCTTTACTGCCAAGGTAGGCAAGGGAAATGTAAGAGATGTTATGCACTGAGATTTCCCAAAAGCAATTGGAGAAGTTGTACAGTGAGATTATCAGCTAATGGAAGCAGCAGTGCTACAAAAAGTGGGCTGGCTTAGAAAGATGGCTCAGAAGCAGAAAACAGCCAGTGTGTGGGCTGGCTTGCCATGTTCCCTCTCAACCTCAAAAGGGACTGATTGAAGTGCTTGGCCTGGGGAAGAAGGAGGTGGAGGGTTTCAGGCTTGGAGATCTCCTCTGCTCGGATTTCAGAGAGCTCCCAGCCCTTTGCAATGTGCAAATCTCCCAGCAGAGCTCAGGATGGGCATAGCCCAGGGAGATCATTCCTCCTCCAGACTGAGGTACGGTTCAAAGGCAGCACAGGCTGCTCATAGAAGGAAAAATAACTTTACTTGCCTTGAATGAGTGAGGAAACTGAGGCACAGGCAGGAAAAGGTGCTTGAGCTCACCCAAAGCAGTGCCAAAAGGAGCACAGGTCCCTCTGGCTTGTGTTGCCTCACAGCACATCCAAAGCAGAGGATTTTTGTGCAAAGTGAGCACAGCCTGTCCTTGCCACAGGAGAGGGCACCCCCACAGGGAAAGAGGAAAGGTTTGGGAAAGATGGGTGCTTCAAGGAGTGGGCAGAGGGGAGGTGGTGGCAGCAGGCACAGAGCCCTGCAGCAGGAGATGCTCTGCTCTCAACCCTCAGCTGTAGCCACAGATGAATTTTATGGAGTCACAGAGTGCGTTGGAAAGGATTCAGTGATCATCCAGGTCCATCCCCTTGCCATGGGCAGGGACAACTTCCAGTGTCCCAGGGTGCTCCAANGTGAGTGAAGTCTTGAGTAATAAAATTTTAGCAGTTCTCAGATGACACAGGAGAACTGCAGAAATGTCAAACCCAACCCCATTATTCCAAAATAGGAGCACGCGATTAGACAAGCAATTATACACCCAGGAGCTTAACATAAATTGTGGGTAAAAAATATCAGAAACAATTTTTCAGGATTTAGTGAGGGAAGCACCTTGTAAAGCATAATTGGATTAGAGGAGACAGCCAGCACGGATTTACAAGCAGGAGGTCTTTTGCTTAACTAACTTGTGGGGAGTTCTTTGAAGCTGCAGCTTTACTGCCAAGGTAGGCAAGGGAAATGTAAGAGATGTTATGCACTGAGATTTCCCAAAAGCAATTGGAGAAGTTGTACAGTGAGATTATCAGCTAATGGAAGCAGCAGTGCTACAAAAAGTGGGCTGGCTTAGAAAGATGGCTCAGAAGCAGAAAACAGCCAGTGTGTGGGCTGGCTTGCCATGTTCCCTCTCAACCTCAAAAGGGACTGATTGAAGTGCTTGGCCTGGGGAAGAAGGAGGTGGAGGGTTTCAGGCTTGGAGATCTCCTCTGCTCGGATTTCAGAGAGCTCCCAGCCCTTTGCAATGTGCAAATCTCCCAGCAGAGCTCAGGATGGGCACAGCCCAGGGAGATCATTCCTCCTCCAGACTGAGGTACGGTTCAAAGGCAGCACAGGCTGCTCATAGAAGGAAAAATAACTTTACTTGCCTTGAATGAGTGAGGAAACTGAGGCACAGGCAGGAAAAGGTGCTTGAGCTCACCCAAAGCAGTGCCAAAAGGAGCACAGGTCCCTCTGGCTTGTGTTGCCTCACAGCACATCCAAAGCAGAGGATTTTTGTGCAAAGTGAGCACAGCCTGTCCTTGCCACAGGAGAGGGCACCCCCACAGGGAAAGAGGAAAGGTTTGGGAAAGATGGGTGCTTCAAGGAGTGGGCAGAGGGGAGGTGGTGGCAGCAGGCACAGAGCCCTGCAGCAGGAGATGCTCTGCTCTCAACCCTCAGCTGTAGCCACAGATGAATTTTATGGAGTCACAGAGTGCGTTGGAAAGGATTCAGTGATCATCCAGGTCCATCCCCTTGCCATGGGCAGGGACAACTTCCAGTGTCCCAGGGTGCTCCAAGCCCTGTCCAGCCTGGCCTTTGAACCTTCCAAGGATCCAGGGACAGCCACAGCTTCTCTGGGCACCCTGTGCCAGGGCCTCTCCACCCTCACAATCAGGAATTCCCTCCTAACATCAAATATAAATCTCTCCTCTTTTAGTTTTAAACCACTTCCTATCAAGGATATGTCAGGTAAAAAGCCTCTCTCCCTCTTTCTTAGCTTCCTTTAAGTACTGAAAAGCCACAATAAATTCTGCCCAGAGCCTTCTCTTCTCCAGGCTGGGCACCTCCTGCTCTCCCATCCTGGCTCCAGAGCAGAGGGAATATCTTTGTGGCCCTCTCTGGACCTGCTCTGAGATGTGTGGATTTCCATCAAGGGGAGGTTAAAGGAGAGGATGTGAGTGATGGGATTTATATCACAGCCCCCAGAGCTCTCCCCAGGAGCCAGCTGTTCCCTGTGTTCCTTTTCCACACCATGTCTCAGTACCATGCAATATTTTGCTCCCAGACTCAGCTGCTTTTCTTGGCTGCCCTTGGAGCCTCCAGAGCTGATAATGTTGGGATCCAGGTTCTGGGCAGCCCTGCTGCCATCCAACAACAGCAGTGGGATCAGCACATTCTGCTGATGTGTGGGACTCTGCAAGGCTTTTATGGGATTGCCCTGCAGAGCTCCCTCCAGCTCACAGACCCCTCTCCTCCTCCAGCACTCCCTGTCATCCCCATCACTCCTCCTGGCATCCTCATTCCATTATTCCCTCTTCCCACTTTCCCCAAGTACACGACCCACGTTTGTTATGGATCATTGTATTTGCAAAGCTTAAGCTGCAAATCAATTTTAATTACCAAAATCAGATTGCTGTATCAATAAATCACCGGGGCCCTCTTGGAGACACGGACACAAGGTTGCACCTGGATGTGGAGGGAAGGGCAGATAATGGCTCATTTTCCCATCAGGCCCCTCCCTGCATCACTGGACAATATTCATCAGTGTCATTATCTTTTGTATTAATATGCAAAGTGATATAAATGGGACACAAATAGAACTGGAGCCAGTTTTAAGCAAAAAATGTTGGCTGAAACTTGATTTACCAGTGACCTTCTGACCAAAGCTTTAAAAAAAATAAATATATATTTATATATATATATATTAATGGTTGGTTATATATATATATATAAGTTAGTTATATATATATATATATAAAAAGGATGGTTGTGATTACCCATCACCATTTCTACCAGAGTCACCCCTACTGGGACATGAGCTCCTTCAAGAGATTTTCTTCTTTCTAGTCCAACATTTTTTAAGACAGGCCCAAAGCTGGATGAGGAAAGAGGCTCCAGCCCAGAAGGTGGTTGGGATATGGGGCATCCCAAAAGCTACTTGGCTCCATCTCATGATGGATAAACCTTTCTTCAGAAGGAACCCAAAGCCCACCTACTTCCAAACTTCAGGCACCTTTGGAGAGGACACCACAGCCAAACCAAGCCTAATTTGATAATTTTTTAGGCACCTTTGTGTCCAGATCCATGAAGGGATGTAGAGGGTTGCCATCAGAGAGAAGAAAAAAAGTGAAATAATCCAAGATCAGCCCACAGCAAAAAAACAACTCTCCAAGTCAGAAGCATTTCACTGCTCTTGTCAACCCCAGAGCCTTTCCCTGGACACTTCCCAGCACTTGGGGCTGAGCCCTTTGGGAATCCACATTATCAGAGCCAAACCCTGGGGATTTATACAAATTTGCATCTCCTGAGAAAAGCCTAATTAAAATAGAAGCTTGAGATTTGTCTTTTTTTTCCTGATGCACAACTGCCAAAGACTTTCTGCAACTTCCCTTGCAAAATTAGACCAAGTCTGGTAAGGCCAAGTGTGAGGGACACTCAGTGAAAAATTGGGTAAAAAAATTGTCTTCAGAGAGTGGGAACAGACACACATTGTCTCATCCATCAGAGTTGTTCTACCTTGGCTCTCAATTCCCCTCTAATGGATACATCAGGCAGGGTACCAGGGAGCAAATAAATAAATTGGAATTTAATTAAATAAATGGTAACCTCCACCTTGGACTCCCATCAGGGCAAAAACAGGAGAAACATAGAGAGCAGTTCCAAAAAAGAGAGAGGTGAGAGATGGTGAATTTGAGAAAAGCCCAGAGACTTCCTCCACAATCCTGCTGCATCCTGGATGTGGGAACTGCATCCAAACCGGAGAGAGTCGGACAAAATCAGACTCAGATGGAGAAAACAAAAGCTCCTGTGAGGAAAAAGAGCTTCCTTGGCAGTCAACAGAGACATTTCTTGCTAAGATACCTCTTTTATCTTTTATGAGCACCCAGATGATGCTGCCAGAGAAACGGGGTCAGCGAGGGCCAAGCCAGAGCTTCCCACCAGAGGTGATAACAGCTCCTGGCTGGATCTCTGGCAGTTTCCTGCAGTGCTAAACCCTCTGGAGTTATTTGGGGTGATAAGTTCCCCCTCACAGCCCATCTCTTTGTGCTGCATCTCCCCCTGTTCACTTTCCATGGATGACACACAGCTGAGCCCTCCCTGCATCCCATTTTTCTGAAACCTCACAAGGCCATCTTAGTTCTCTGTCATACAAAGCAGGAGAATTTTGACCAACTGAGCCTCCATTTGGGGCAGGAACACTCCCTGAGTGAACCAGGGTGGAAGAAGACACAGAAAACCCCAATCCTCCAATTGTCCCAATCCATCAAAGCCCCCGTTGCAGACGAGCCGGACCGCGGGAACAAGGCGGATTTTTGGCAAGCGTCTGCCGGGCCCGGTGTTTTTCCAAACACAACTCTCCTGCCCTTTTTCTGCTGTGGGTGGCAGCAGGAGTGCCAGCTGTTGGAAGTCTGTGTGCTTTTCACCCACCCACGGCCCCACGTGTCCTCTCCCAACGCTCCAGCCCCGAGGCGCAAGGAGGAATTTTCCGGGAATTTGCAGCGCGGAGCGATTGCAAGGGAGGAGGATGACTCTGCTCTTCCACAGATGGTCCCTATTGCCATGGCCTCCCTTCCAGAGTGGATTTCTGTGCTCAGGGCCCTTCCCAGATGCTAATATTAGCCAGGCACTCCATTGCCATGCTTACCATGGAAGTTTTACTGGAGGCGCCTGCAGGAAAGAGGCCAAGGGGTTGCTGGATGGTTGAAAAGAGTTTTGGGCTGGAAATATGAGTTCTCAAACCCTCCTCCCACACACTCAGAGTCAGGAGGGAGAGGAATTTTCTCTTTTATCTTCCTAACAACCCTAAAGCCTAACAAGGGAGCAGCAGGTGGAATAATGGCTCTTCTGCTCCAAGTCGTGGCACTTGGGGACAGTGTTTGGTTGTGGCCTTGGCAATGCTTTGTTAATGGTTTGACTTGGAGATCTTGGAGATCTTTTCCAAGCCAAGCAGATCTTTAATTCTGTAGAAAAAGAAATCTAAGGATTTTCTACATTTGGTTGTTTTGGTTTATTTTTTTCTTGTTTGGGTTTGTTTGGTGTTTTTTTTTTTCACTTTAATAAATTTACACAGAGACACGAAATTTTTTTTCTTCCTGGTAAAAACAGAGAGCAAGAGTAAGAACTGACACAAATTTGGTCTCATTGTCTTCCCCGAACAATGACAGTCAAGTTTTGTCTATAAATAAAAGACTGATATTAAGAGGGAGACGAATGCATTCATGAAAAATTTTGAATGAGGTAAAAAATAAAAGGCTCAATTGTCTCTGTGACCAAAAATATATCTCTTTGTTGGTGCCTCCACAGCCTCTTTTTGCATTTGGATGATGGTTTCCTGCATATGTAACTCATCACCCAGCAACTGCCTCCACAGCACATACATGTGTTTTATTTTACATATTTTTTTCGAGTGGCTGAACATTTGACCCAAAGACTCCTTATGAAGACAGGGCAGTTTGTTGTTGATTGGGTTTTGGGTTTTTTAATGATAATGATNTTTTTAAAGAAAAAAAAAAAAAAAAAAAAAAAAAAAAAAAAAAAAAAAAAAAAAAAAAGAAGAGAAAAATGAGGAAAACAAATGTTGGACTCTTCCATCTTTCTGCATGAGGTTATCGTGACATGGGACAAGTCAGAATAGTCATCCTTGCAGGAATAGCATCCAAATAATGAGATTCCAATTAATTGCTTCTTCCCTCTCTGCTTTTGCTGAAGTTTCAATAGTTCAGTTCTCATTCTAGGTTCCTGCTTCAGTTGAAGGATATATCCTTGCTACTTGGCAGGGAAATTTTACTTGTGGATGGTGCTTTTGATCATATTTACACTTTTTTTCTGGTTATCAGCATGGGGATTGTTTTATTATCCAAACATGTACAGTGGTGTCAGTAAAGCTCCCCCTGCAGACACCTTAAAACTCTTTTAGGATAGCTTGATGCTAGATGTCAAAATCTCTTAAATGCAGTCCCTCCTCTTCAGGATGACTTTGGATTTGGACTTTAAATCTCACTTAAGAGCTGGCTCTTAAGACAAGAGTTTTGCTAGCCTTTAATTAGGTGTTTTCTAGCCCAGAGTGGACACCTTGATGTGTCCCCTTGGTGGAGATGCTAAAAAGACCTGAGCCCCTTTTACCCTTTGCTCTGTTTCAAAAAGGAGTTCATGGTTTGATTTGGGTTTGTTTTTTTTTTAGTTAGGAGATTGCCACAGTCCACTCCCACCTTGCAGGACTGAAGTCTCATCAGATCCCGTGGGAATTCTTGGGAAATAGGGATCACCAGCTGAACTGTCTTGGCTCACACCCAAAGAGAAGAACATCCTTTCAAACATCTTGCTCTGGTGCCTTGCACAGCCAGTTCTGGGTGGGATGCACCAGGAAGTTAATTCTGCAGAGAGGGGTAAATGCAAATCCCACTCACTTCTGCTGTCACTGACAGGCAGGGGGGAAAACACTGAGCAGGAATCTCTAGTGCAGGGACAGAGGGAGATCAACAAGGAATGACACTGTGGTCCCAGCCAGAAAACCACATCCAGTGTCACACTGCACACAATTCCAGCCATCTCCTCCTTGTCCTGGCTCCATTTCAGTGATGGGTCAGTTCATTTTTCCTCCTGGCCATGAGCAAAAGCAAGGCCCATGCATGGCTACAGATCTGATTTGGCAGTGTCTTCCTAAGAGAAACAATTCCCGGAGCAGTCTGAGCTCCTGGAGAACACTGGGGCTGTCTGACAGCTGATGCTGTTTTATGCACTCAGCTACCCTTTCATTCAGCAGAAATGTATTGCATTAAGATTTATTAAATTACATTTATTAAATTAAGAAATAAACTCGAAGCGAGCTGCCTCCATTTGCATAATGGGAGGCTGTGCAGCAGATGGGGAATGGGGACCGTGGGCAGGCAGGAGTCTGAAAGTTTGGGAGATGAATATCCTCCAGAACATTCTCCCAGTTGCCTCTGAATGGAAAATAACCACGATTTCCATGGACTGGGTGGTGACAGCAGGGTCAGGGGACAATGAGCAAACTCCTGGACCCCAGCTGGCTGGGACAACCTTATCTATTCAGCTTGTTCATCTGGAGCTGGCTCATATTCCCAAACAAACCTTTGGAGGACTTCTGGAAAAGCATAGCAAATACAAACAAATGTAATTTTCCCAAGAGGGCAAGTGCTGCCCAGATAATCACACAACTCTGCACAAATAAAGCTGGCAGTGATTTCTGCTCCAATTCAGCAAAGTGGAGGAGAACTGCTAGCCAGAAGAAGTCCTAAGTCTCCTTTTAATTAATTGATTTGTTAATTTTGATACCTAGAAATTACCTCATCATCACCTGATCGTTGTCTGGTTAAATAACAAAGTCTGGAAGACAAACAAGGAAAGGCTCCTGGGGCAGCAGAGAAAGCTGATGAAATTAGGAGCAATTTATGCTTCATAATAATCCTGATCCTGCTTTAATAAACAGTTTCATGCCAGGTAAGGATCCTGTTGGTGGCACAAATTGCTTTGTCCCCACACAGAGGCAATCCCAGCAAGACTGCCAAGAATCCTGGCCATTAGTCAATTATTTACCTGATTAACAGATTCCCTGTTAAGCTGCATATCAGGTATTTATCACTGAAATTAACTTAGAGAAATGAGTGCATAATTGCAAGGAATTGCTCAGAGCCAGCTGGAGAGACACAGAATGAGATGCTGCTTGCTTAAAACATCTGTAACTCAGCTTGTCCTGGATCCACTTCCTTGTGCCTGATCCTAGCCCAGAACTCCAGAGGATGAAGCTTAGGGAATTGCTTGTGCTGAGCTAGATGTGGGTTATCACAGAATCACAGAATGGCCTGGAAGGGACCTTAGAAATCATCCCCCTGCCATGGGCAGGGACACAAAGAACCTTTGGATACCAGATCCAGGAGGATGGGAAGAAGGGACAGAGCAGGAGAGAGGGGGGAAAAAAGAGAGATGAGCATCAGGTGAGGGTAAACAGCTCCAGACAACTCCTGAAGGCCAGCAGGTCAGGGAGGTCCAAGGATGAAAATTAACCATTGACCTGATTTTCTGCATTTCCACCAAGGTTGTTCAGCACAGTGGGAAATTGGGCCACGTCTGTTCCACCGACAGGAGGGGGTTTGTACTTTTGATTTTGTGGTGTCCTTTTTCTGCTCTAAGTAAAAGCAAAGACTTCCTTCTCCCATGGGAGGGTTTTTAACTGTCTCCTACCTATTGCTGAATTCCAGAGCTGGCCGATCATCAAACAACCCTCCCCCATAAAAAGCTGTCCAATAATGATCTCCAGGAGAGACAAATCAGATCTTGCTGGTTGATTTGAACCTAAACTGGCCACAAAGCTAGAATTAAGATCAGCTGTGGAGAAGTGGTCAGACTTTAGTCAGGGGTGGTCGAGTCCTGGATTAGTTCAACCACAGATCCACAGTGGCTGCTGAGAGCTTCTCCTGACACCTCTGTGCCACACAGAGCTGGCACTGGGTAAACTTTGGAATTAAAACTCCCCAGCCCTGGACTGTGGAGCATCTGGTGTGCAGATCTCCCTGGTGCTAATTCCTCACAGATCAACCTTCATTAGAGCAAATACCTGACAAGTTACAGCTCCTGCATTCCTCCCTCGGAGTTATATTTAGTTTTGTATTTATATTCCTGGTTTAGCTGTATCCTTGTGTTTATTCCCTAAGGCACGTGTTACAGCCAGCTCCAAAATGCTGATATGCTCTAGGTGTTGGTGACAAGATGTAAAACCTGCAGGGCTGCTTTTGCAAATGCTGTTTTTGCACGAGTTTTGCAGCCTCCACCCCGGGAAAAGGTTTGCTTGCATTGCTTTCCTTTAATTTCCATTTGCTTAGTAAAAATATCACAAACCAGTAAAAGCAAAGGAAAACTGTGTTCTTCTATGCACTAGGTCTCAAACCCTAATTTTCATTGGTTTCTCCTCTTACAACATGGTAAAAATGTGACTTTTATCACCAGAGCTCACACACTGTGGGGCAAAACTTTTAGCACTATAAATTGTATATTTGAGTTCAGGGCTCATCCAAAACCACCAGTTTATGTGTCCACAGAAGTTAAGTTAGACTTTGGACTTGTTTACACACAAGCTTTACATGAATTTAATTTAAACTAGCATATTTCATCCAGAATTTAATTTCAACTAGCATATTTCAACACGAGCATGTTGTTCGTTGACTTTCATTTCAGTTTAAATCTTTACTTTGTTTTGGTTATTTTTAGCTGAGCTACTACTCTGCATCATCCAACAGCAGCTAAACAGACATAGAAACTATGAATAAATAAATAGAACAGCACCATTAAAAAAAAAAAAAATGCTGAGCAGATCTAAACACACCAGTTTAAAAATGGACCCTGGAATAAATCTTGAGTGTCCAGGGATGTTTGGATTTTAGTGTGGCACCTAGGAGTGCTTTGAAAATCTCTTACTCTGCTTTCTCTTGAGAAAGTGATGGAAGATTCCATTCAACTCTTAGCCAGAGCTACTTGACACTGATTCCCTGGAGAGAAGGAGCTGGGAGCCCGAGTTCAGCCTGGCACTGTGTGATTACAGTGTTTTCAAATGGATACTGGGCATCAACAGAGGAAGCCAGTCCTCTTCTGCTTAAGAGATCAGAAGAGAATCAGAAGAGACAGCAGAACAAGATTCTTTGGGCAAATCAGGCATTTCTGGCCATCCTGGAAGCACTGCCATGTGTATGTTGTCCCATGGCATTAAAATGAAATTCCCTACCCCAAGCATGCTTTAATGCATGATTCACCATTTCCCCTGTGGGTTTCTTCTTCATGTGTTCCCCTCCAGGCTCAAAATCTCCACTTCTGCATGAAAACACCTCCAAGGCAAACAATTTTTCCAGGGCAGCAATTTAAGAAATGGAGGAACGTGCCCCACAACATGAGCTGACATCTTGTAGCACATGGAAAACTCATCCTTCCCAGAAAACTCATCCTTCCCAGAAAACTCAACTTACCCTTCACAGAAAACTTATCTTTCACAGGAAACTCAACTTACCCTTCACAGAAAACTCAACTTACCCTTCATAGAAAACTCAACTTATCCTTCACAGAAAACTCAACTCATCCTTCACAGAAAACTCAACTTATCCTTCCCAGAAAACTCAACTCATCCTTCACAGAAAACTCAACTTATCCTTCCCAGAAAACCCAACTTACCCTTCACAGGAAACTCAACTTATCCTTCACAGAAAACTCATTCTTCCCAGAAAACTCAACTTATCCTTCACAGAAAACTCAACTTACCCTTCCCAGAAAACCCAACTTACCCTTCACAGGAAACTCAACTTATCCTTCACAGAAAACTCATTCTTCCCAGAAAACTCAACTTATCCTTCACAGAAAACTCAACTTACCCTTCCCAGAAAACCCAACTTACCCTTCACAGGAAACTCAACTTATCCTTCACAGAAAACTCATTCTTCCCAGAAAACTCAACTTATCCTTCACAGAAAACTCAACTTACCCTTCCCAGAAAACCCAACTTACCCTTCACAGGAAACTCAACTTATCCTTCACAGAAAACTCATTCTTCCCAGAAAACTCAACTTATCCTTCACAGAAAACTCAACTTACCCTTCCCAGAAAACCCAACTTACCCTTCACAGGAAACTCAACTTATCCTTCACAGAAAACTCATTCTTCCCAGAAAACTCAACTTATCCTTCACAGAAAACTCAACTTACCCTTCACAGAAAACTCAACTTACCCTTCACAGAAAACCCAACTTACCCTTCACAGAAAACTCATTCTTCCCAGAAAACTCAACTTATCCTTCTCAGAAAACTCAACTCATCCTTCCCAGAAAACTCAACTTACCCTTCACAGAAAACTCAACTTATCCTTCTCAGAAAACTCAACTCCTCCTTCCCAGAAAACTCAACTTACCCTTCACAGAAAACTCAACTTATCCTTCTCAGAAAACTCAACTCCTCCTTCCCAGAAAACTCAACTTACCCTTCACAGAAAACTCAACTTATCCTTCTCAGAAAACTCAACTCCTCCTTCCCAGAAAACTCAACTTACCCTTCACAGAAAACTCAACTTATCCTTCTCAGAAAACTCAACTCCTCCTTCCCAGAAAACTCAACTTACCCTTCACAGAAAACTCAACTTATCCTTCTCAGAAAACTCAACTCCTCCTTCCCAGAAAACTCAACTTACCCTTCACAGAAAACTCAACTTATCCTTCTCAGAAAACTCAACTCCTCCTTCCCAGAAAACTCAACTTACCCTTCACAGAAAACTCAACTTATCCTTCTCAGAAAACTCAACTCCTCCTTCCCAGAAAACTCAACTTACCCTTCACAGAAAACTCAACTTATCCTTCTCAGAAAACTCAACTCCTCCTTCCCAGAAAACTCAACTTACCCTTCACAGAAAACTCAACTCATCCTTCCCAGAAAACTCATCCTTCAGAGAAAACTCACCCAGAGCTCGTGGCACCGTGTGCACCAGGAGCGTCACGCCCACGGCACGGGATGGGTTGGGAAGGTGTTGGAGCAGGGTGTGGGTGTGCAGCCATGGGTGTAGGGGGTCAGTGAGATGAGGTCCTTGTGATGTCTGGGGAGGCACAGCCTCCCCCATCAGCGTTTTGCTGGTGTTTCCCCAGTTTTTCAGCCTTTCTGCGCTCCGTGTTTCGTGGAGCCTGTGCCCGGTGTGTTTTGTGAGCGTCTGCCCCAGCTCGTGTGCTGATGGAATGGTGGAATGGTTTGGGTTGGAAAGATCCTGAAAGATGATCTCATTCCACTCCTTCTGCCATGAGCAGGGACACCTTCCACTATCCCAGGGTGCTCCAAGCTCCATCCAACCTGGTTTTGAGCACTTCCAGGGATCCAGGCACAGCCACAGCTTCTCTGGGCACCCTGTGCCAGGGCCTCACCACCCTCACAGCCAGGAATTTCTTCCCTCTATCCAAATCTGTCAATATAAAGCCATTCCTCCTTGTCCAATCACTCCATGCCCTTGTCCCCAGTCCCTCTCCAGCTCTCCTGGAGCCCCTTTAGGCACTGGAAGGTCTCCCCAGACCTTTCTCCAGCTTGAATACCCCAACTCTCTCTGCCTGCCTTCATAGGAGAGCCTCTGTAATCTAGATTGAGGTGTGTGCTTAAATCACATGAATCCTAAAATAATAATATTCAAATAAACATTAGAGACAGTGCTGTATCACCCTCTGTGCCAGGCATGTGTGTGTGCACTGTGCTCCATATCCCATGCAGTGTCCAACACCAGGGGATACTTGACAGGACAAAGTCCCCTAAAGTGCTGTCTGGTAAGAAAAAAACCCTATTTAAATACCCCCATGTCACCAACAGAGACACAGTGTGACATTTCCACTGCCTGGAGGGAAAATATTTTATGCAGCTGCACATTAGGTTTGTCAAACAAGTCGAGGGAAAAGAAGATCCATCTTGCATCTCATCCCCAGGATGGGGATGGCAAAAGCAGCAGTGTGGAAAGCTCTGCATGCATGAGACACTCTGAACCTTCACTCTCTGTCTCATTCCTCCCAAAAAAATGTTATGAGCCATGCAGGAAGGCAGCAGGACATGGGGAAAAAAAAAACAAAACAGGTGAAAGAGGAAGTTATGAATGTGAATTAAGTAGTGAAAATGAAATTACAAACAGACAAAGCTGTGAATGTGTTCAGAGCAGCTGGGTTGTCACACTGTCCCTGACAATGTTGGCTGTCTCACCTCCATGTCATCCCTCACCTCCTGAGTGTTTTCTCTCCCTGCAGTGACTGAAGGACTGGTTCTCTACTGTTAGAAATTACATTTTCTGGCTACAGGGATGTCCATAAGAACTCAGGTCCAGCTCCCATCTCAAGCTCATCAACCATTTCCAAGACATCTCTTGTTCCTCTCTATCTGTGTCTTTGTGTATAAAATGTTAATGGAAGGGAATAGAATGGATTAAATTGCCACTTTTTATTGGATCAACTCAAAATTGAATAAATCAGGCACAGTTTTGGGTTAGACTTGAATATCCACAATGTGGTTTTTTTTCCCATCTCTTTTGCAGACATTTAAGCTGATTATTAGATCTGCTACAGGGTGATACTTCCATTTAACTCATTTTCTCTAAACATATTATGTGACTTGTAGATTTAGAAAAAATCCCCCCACATTTTCCTGTGGCATATACAGGCTATTTATTCTTGGTTTTTCATAATTATTATTCACAGTAAGCACTTGCTGCATGGCATTTTGGCATGTGGACTTGTCCATGGAGAGCAGAATTAAAACCCTTCCATAGATGCAGCATCAGTAGATTAAACATCCCTTCTTGGCTGAGGTATCCCAAAGGAAAATTATGAAGTTTAGTAGCAGATGATATCTGGAATATTGGGCAACAACAGGGGTCTCTTCTGTAGGATCCATCACTGCACATCCCAGTGTTTCAGCAGGATTCCCAGCAGAGGGGAAAAACAGTGAGAGGTCTAAAACAGTGACTGAGGCTTGTTTAATTTACCTGGTTTGGTAAAAAAGGGACAGTGGAGCAAAGGAGGGTGAGTCATGGATAAAGCCAGGCATGGCATGGATGGGAATTCAAAATTCCCAAAACTAAGACCATCTTATGGTCTGTGGAGTATCTTAGAGGGGGGCAGGATATCAGCCCCCAAAATGTGTTACCTGGGCCACAATCAGACACCCAACCTCCAGTGGGTGCCCCTGATGACCCTTTCAGATGGACAATTAGCCAGGAATGCCAGGCTTTGGCTCCAGGCAGGGTGAACACAGAGACACAATCCTGAAATATGTCTGTTTTGAAGAGAATTCTGCCATTTCTCTGCTGCTTGCAGGGTCTGGCAGCACTGAGGAGCAGCAGGCTGGGTTGTTGACTGTCCCTTAAGGTTCTCACAGTCGGTGTGTCAAATATGGTTTGGGACCACAGAGGGATTTTGAGAAATTCCTGCAGGGTTTGATGAAAAAACCCGTCTGCCAGGCTGGCCAGGTCTGTGTGTCCATCCAGGACACAGCAGGATGCTCTCTCTGGGACAGCTGTCCTGCAAAGGGCTTCTGGAGTTTGTTGGAAAGTGAACCAGGACTGCTCAGCTCGGTGTGAAATCCCTGGCATTAAATGACACGGGCAGAGCAATCCCTGCTTCTGCAACAGATGGAGAGAATTCCAGGCCAGCCTCTGCTTTGCAAACACTCCCAGGAACAGCCTCCCCATCAGCAGTGCTGCTGCTGCTGCCTCTGACTCACCACAGCATCCCAAACTCCATGGCATGGCCAAGGACAGACCACAGGGAATGTCCTTGTCCCCATCCCAACCGGCTCAGGCTGCGTCCCAAAGGTCAAAGAGCCAAATCCTTTGGTCTGTGAGAGAGAAAAGCAGCCCTGTTTCTGCCAAAATACAGTCTGGGCCATCCCTCCTGGGAAGGTGGTGGGGAAATGGGGGATTTGAAAGCTCCTGGTTGTTTACAGCTCTTGGCTGTGCCTGATACTTTGAGTGCTGGATGAATCCCTCAGAATTCTGGGGTCAGAGCATCCTCCCTCCAGAGAAGCTGTAGGATTTCCCTTAGATCCATCACCAGGCACACACAGAGGGCTTCCAACCCTCTCATTCCACCTCTACCTTCCCCAGTGTGAGGAATCCCTGAGCCATGGCACAATGAGGACACAGGCAGGGGACTCCCCATTGTCATTGTCACCTGAGGACTCCTTCCTCCTCCTCTTTGCTGCAAGATCAGAGCCTCTCCTCCTTTCTGAAGTGTTTTATACAGGTGTGAGAGGCAGCTCTTGACCACTTCATCACTGTCCATCCCTCCCTGAAACTGGACCTTTATGGTGATGACAAAAACCAGCCAGGGACACAAAGAGTTTGGCTACAGGAACAAGATTTCATCCTGAAATAAAGTCAGAGTGAGGACAGTGCTGCCCCACATCCCACAGGGCAGCCAAAGAGCTGAGATCAAAGTAGGCTCTGGGTTGGGCACCAGAGATCCCAAAAACCACCAGGAAAATTGGGTTTTTATCTTCATTCTGTGGACATCTGCTGCTGAAAACATCTTCCCATGCATACCATCATTTATTTGTTCTGTTGGGTTTAGCAGTGATGAATTTATGGAGACAGAGGAATGGGGAAGAGCATTTTGCACCACTGTAACATTTTTTAACCCATTCTCATGTTTTCTGTCCATATTATAACTTCCATAATTTTAAAAGAAAGTTCAAAGAAAAAAATAAAAGTAATTTTCCAAGCTTGCAGGTGGCCAGTGCAGCATTCCAAGACATTTCTTCCCATCCTTTAATTTGACTCAAATCTAGAGCTTTCCCTGTCTGGCTCTGACCATTTAGCTGTACAGAAAAACCTCTAAAAATGCAGTTTCAGGCCAGAGAAAACCCTGTGCTTAGAGTTTCTCTTGCAGGATATGCTCCTTTGCCCCACCCACTAATAAAACAGAACAGCAGAAAAAATTAAATTATCAATTCCAGCCTCAAAATAACTCTTGGAACAACTTGCTGCTGAGCCAGGTGTCTGAACACTCAGTCCAACACCCCAACATGTGCCCACACACAGAACCCAACTCCAGCCCCTCCAGGTCTCCTCCTGTGCCAGTTTTCTGATCAAACTCACTTTGGGAATCAGCAGTTTCATCTTCCCTCACCTACATCAACGTTTTTCCCTCTGTCCATGGTCATTACAGGCTTTTGTACCTTTTTGCTCCCTCTGGTTCCCTCTTCAAAGCCAATCCTTTCATTCCCACTCCATTGTGGTGGAAGGACTCGGGACTTTTGACAAAGAAAAACGACAAATTTTATTACAATTCATCTCATCCCCCTCCTTTCCCCTCCCTCTCCACTGGCCCAGAATCTGGCAGGATTCTGTGATGCTGCAGGTCAGCACTGGGGGCTGCCTGCCCTCCAGTTTACCTGAAGATTGCATGGAATTAATGGATATCACAGGAAGAACAAAGTGCATCCCTACATCAAGGGAACGCCGTGAAAATCACACATCCAGTTCTCCTCAGAAAAATCTCCTTTGCTTTTTTTTNTCCGCTCTTTCCTCAAAAAAAATTCTTTTTTTTTTTTTTTTTTTTTTTTTTTTTTTTTTTTTTTTTTTTTTTTTTTTTTTTTTTTTTTTTTTTTTTTGTGGGAAGATCAGTAGAGCTTACAAATCATCCATCCCTCCATATAGGTATATTTGGAAACTACTATTCACCCCAAAATAAATCTCTTTGCTGAGCATGAAACCACCTGAGGGCACACAGTAGTTTGCAGTAATCTTATAAATATTAGGTGTCTTTGCCTCTTCATCATTATTCATCTCCTGGTGTTATGAAAGCACATCATAAAAATAATCATTAAAAAAAAAAATCTTAAAGAGGACATTATTTAGAAGAACAGGGATCATTTAAAAGCATGACCTGTCAACCCAAGGGTGCAGCCAATGGAAACTGGGTCAAAAATACAGAGCAAAAGTGTTCAGTGGGCACAGGAATAATGTTAAAAACTGGGAGAACGTTGAAGCTGTACAAGGGCAGAAATAAGGGAAAAAATTTATAGTAAACAAATTTTCTCCTGTTAGTCTGCCAGCCCTCAGAATGAATCTTTCAACTGGGATCAAACTGAAATTTGGATATTTCTTGGTTTTTTTCCCCCTCTACTTACCAAAAGGACATTAATGAAAAACAACAAGAATGGTTCAAGTGGTCTGTAAAGGAAAAAATCATTTCATTTTAGTCTCCTGCAAGGAAGGGGAAAAAATGAATTGCTATATATAAGAGAGGAGAAAGTCCACATGTCTCTAAACAATAGTTTTCAGGACAAAATATACATCCAAGATGCAAAAAAAAAAAAAGTGTTCAGAGGGTGGTTGTTCTCCAAAGTGGTTGAACTCCACAAAAACATAGATTCTTCCTTTCCAAAAAAAACCCCTGACTCCTTCAAATATCCCATCTTTCTGCTGTTGTTGGTTTTTTGGGTTTGTTTTGTTTGGTTTTGCCCAGAGTTTTCTCTTTCCAGAGTACAACGAGGATCACCCAGGGAGAGCAGGAACACACNTCTTTCCAGAGTACAACGAGGATCTCCCAGGAACACATTGAATTTTTTGAGTTTCTGCAGAGGGGAGAATCCCTTTGCACCCAAAGATTTGCATGCTGGAAGCAGAGCCTTGCAAAGCCAGGCAGGGTTTCTGCTCTGGTTTTCCCAAAGTCAGCTCTTTTCCATATCCAGCAGTCCCAAAGGACACCAGCAACAGCAGCAAAGCAAAGCTGAGCCCACACAGGACTGAAATCCATTTAATTAGTCCACCTTTCCAGCCTGCTAATGGTGAATCCAAGCTTTTCTCCAACTGGATTTTCCAGCAGCTTGGCTGTGAGAGGCGACTGCTCCCTGCTCCTTCTGTCCTTGAAGAGGAGAAAGCCTGGACAGACACTTAAAGAGTGACAAACTGTGTCTGGACAGATTTGTCCTGCTTACCTAAGTTGAGTCCAGACAGAGGACAAATTAAATCACATTTATCTGCTCCTGCTGCTTGTCAGACCATCATTCCCACTCTGCTTAGCTGGAGAGTGTCACCCTGTCCTCTACAGAACCACACCAAATGAAGAGTCATGGGTAGAATGAACCCTGTCAGGATGAGGAGAAATGTGAAAATAAGAAGTCTTAGAATTATGGGGCTTGCTTGGGAAAAGGTGGAGCATCAAGAGCTCCAAGAACTCATCCAGCTGCCCTTGTTCCAGAAATAGTTCTGCAATGATTTTGTTTGTCTTGGAGCTGGACACTCAGCCCCAGTGCCCACCTGGATTTTCTCTTCTGTGTCCTACAAACAGGTACAGCTCAAACACATCCCACACGCTCACAGGTACAGGCAGACACAGCCAGGGGATAAAAGTGAAGGTGTGAAATGCCTGTGGCTGGGTGGAAACAAGCTGTCCACAGCAAACAAGCCCTCCTTGGAGAGCAGAGGGAGGATGGGGGGAAGGATCCTGGGAAGGATCTGGGGAAGGATTTGTGGGATCCTGGTTCAGTCACCTAAGGAAGTGAGAGAGGTCACAGCATAAAAATAACTCTGGCTCTCCATTGACTGCCAATGGAGTCTCAGGTGACAAATCAGATTGAAATCATCATCCCAGAATGATTTGGGTTGGGAAGGACCTTAAAGCCCATCCAGTGCCGCCCCTGCCATGAGCAGGGACACCTTCCATCATCCCAGGCTGCTCCAAGCCCCAGTGTCCAACCTGGCCTTGGACACTTCCAGGGATCCAGAGGCATCCAAAACTTCCCTGGGCAACAAGAGATGTTTCCATGGTAGACAAAAGTTAGTTGGGTTTTCCTTGGTGTGTCTCAGTTTCCTGGGAGCTCTTTCCATTCCAGCACAGGACACCAGAAGAATACCAAAAGCCTGAGGTTTGCTGCCAAAATTCCAAATGGATTTGAAGGACCGTGACTGGTTTAGGTCTATTTCTATTCTACCTATAGAGCCTGAGGATCCAGTTAAAGAGGTGAAGCCATTAAATTTACAGGCATTTTAATTCTAAGCAATTATATAAACCCTATCTTGCTTGTAGAGAAAGCCTCCCTGTGTCAGAGCTAATATTAATTTTAAATCTCCAACCTTTTCAAATTAATGTGAAACTGTAAGTTTCCACATTCTTTGATTAAACATTCTGCTGTGTAATGACTACTTTATTATTTCCCCCCTCCAAATTACTGATTGTTGTCTTACATTACAGCCTCATCGGTACTTATTAAATTAACAAGACTTTGAAACACTTAATGAATCAAAACTCATCAAGTGTTTCCAAAGTTAATAACTAATCTAAAGATTCTTTTTTTTTTCCCCTCCTTCACTCTATATCTGCATGTGAATTTATACATTCCCCACACAATTGCTGAAGTTCAGATGGTCCTAATCTCATGAAAGATTTATTACCCCATAGCTCAGTGATTTATTCAACATTTGCTGGAGCAACACGTAGAATGTGTGAGGAAGGGAGGGAGAAGGGTCTCTATTTATTATTTCATTTCCAAATCTTATTCCAAGTTCTTGGGACCCCTGCATGTGTGTGTGTGTGTCTGCAGACTGGAGCTGAATAACAAATTTGTGGTTGTTAAATTGGAAGTGGAAGCTGGGGATGCACAAAGGATGGCTGAAATCCAGGGAAGAGTGACAGGGACAGAATAATGGAGAAATTGGTCCTCTATGTTCTAGAAAGGAAAACCAAAATGAAAAGGTTTTTTTGGGGGTGGTAAAAAAGCAAACAGGCCTTCCCATCAGATGTTAAGAGGAAAATTAATGATATAGGGAAGATGTGCTTGGTGAATTTTTGGGAAGGGTATGGAGGTACAGCATGGAAGCCAGCAAGAAACAATAGGACAGCATCCTTATTCCCAGGCTGTTCAGCCTGGAGAAGGATCCAGGGAGAGCTCAGAGCCCCTGGCAGGGCCTGAAGGGGCTCCAGGAGAGCTCAGAGGGGCTGGGGACAAGGATGGAGGGACAGGACACAGGGAATGGCTTCCACTGCCAGAGGGCAGGGCTGGATGGGATCTTGGGAAGGAATTCCTGGCTGGGCTGGAATTGCCAGAGAAGCTGTGGCTGCCCCTGCATCCCTGGAATGTCCAAGGCCAGGCTGGAGCCCCTTGGGACAGTGGGAGGTGTCCTGCCCATGGCAGGGGGGGGCACTGGATGAGGTTTAAGGTCCCTTTATACTCAACCCATTCTGTAATTCTGTGAGGTCTTTTGAGAGCAATCCCTGGAGCAGAATCTATTCCTGGAATAGGCTTGGTGAGGAGAAAGCAGAGCTTTTCCAGTAACCCCAATTATCCCCAATAATTCAGTGACTCCAGCAGAGATGTCAGAGATGAGAGCACAAGGAAATGTCCTTCCTGCTCACCTGCACCCACAGACAGGGGCTGGCTCTTAGGTGGGCTGAGAATAGAAATCACCAAGATGTGAAAAGAAGGAGGAAATGCAGGAAAGGGAACAGCAGAGCTGGCAGGATGAGCACAGCAGCACATTTCAGACTCCAGCACCAGAGCAGGCCCAGGTGCTCAGCTGCCCATATGGAGCCTCCTGCAACTCCAACAGGATTTATGCCCCGTCCATATCAATTGCATCTCTCTGCCAACAGTGTGATAAATGTACCCTACAAAGCTCCCTCAGGCCCCACTACCCTTTTCCCCCTGCCCTGCACCATCTCTGCTCTCAGCTACCTTGGGGGCAGCTGGATTTGTGATTATCCACTCCAGCACCCCATCAATCTCAGGCTCCCTTTTACACGTGTAGGAAGAGAAATCTTTGTGCACTGACACCACTGTAAAACAGGAGCCTGAAGTGCAGCCCTGCTCTGAAAGAGCTCACAAGCAGCTACAGGGACTGGGATGGGAGACCAACAAGGCCAGGCTGAGAGAAGAAATCCAACCCAGCCATATGGGGCTGGGTGACAAAACCCATCAGGAGGATGCAGGAGAGGGGAAATTCATCCCCAATTTGTGCTGCAGCAGCTGAGACCCCAGAGTGGCCTTTTTAACTGGATTTTACACCAATTCTCTCTGATGCATTGTGAGGAGAGAGGCAGGCCGTGCTTCAGCCCTGGAGGCAATTGTGGAGGAAAATGCAATTACATCTGGCTGCTGAACTTGCCCTTGCCTTCCCCTGGCTGTATGAGCTGTGCTCTCGCCTGGGAAAACATATATGCAAAAGGAAAGGATTGGAATAGATGGCCTTGCCATTCCTATCAGTGACCCCCTGTTCCTTGGAAAAAATTGTCACGCCATTCCAACCACAGAGTAATTGCAATGGGGGCAGGTGGAGCTTGGCTCAACCCTCACTGCCCACCACAGCTCACAGAAGATTCTCGTCCCACACTCTGGAGATGTTTTAGAGTAGTTTCTCCACAGGCTGCACTGGAATTCTACCCTTCCACTCCTCATTTTTCCTCCTGTGTGCTCATCAAGGTGTAGGAGGATGAATATCCCATGACCAGGTGTCACAAATGCCACCACTGATGGAGGGCAAAGCAAGGGGAAGGTGAATCCTCTGTCACAATCCTCTCCTGCCTTCCACAGGAGTTAGGGTTTGCCTCAGGAGGTGACTGGAGCTAAATTCACCCCCAGGATCTCAACAACATCTGCAGCACATGCTGCCCTGGTTTGGACATGAAAATTCCCACTGCCTCTTCTCCCTGTTCCTCACAGCAGTGATGTTGTTACTTCCCTCCCAGTGGGAGTGAGTTAGTTAATTAATGCATGTAACATGAATTACACCATCACCATCCCTACTCCAGTTATCCCTCTTGATCCAGAGCATTCATTTGTCCTGAAACACCGAGATCTGGATTGAAACAGGGACAAACTGGAAGTGAGCTCCATCTCAATAATTTATTTCTGTTTCCTTGCAGATTCCCAAATAAGACTGAAGTCCTCAGCTGCCTGGTGCTCAGTGTTTTTATCAGACCACAACATGTGGTGATTTTCTTAAGGTCAGAGTTGAAGTGACTCATCTGCCTTCCTGGCAGTGTCCTCCCACTGTTGGTGAGATGTGAAACCAGATGTCCTCACCTCCAGGCTGGTGTCTCACCCCAGAGATTAAATCCCTTCAAACCCAAAGCTGTCTCACTAAGGGTTGAGCAAGAATTTGGATGTGGAGCAAGGAGGTAATTTTGAGCCAGGGACCACACAGAGCCCTCCAAAATACCCCAACCTGCCAGCAGTGTCAAGTAGTCCATAAATTATCCTTGAAGCCTTCTGGTTTTAATCAGTCCCAATCCCTGATTACTCTTGGAACGTGACTCCAGGCCGCTGCATGGAGTATTTATCTTGCATTAATTAGATTAGAAAAGCAGGGGTATTCAATACACCATCTAATCAAGTCAAGGGATCAATACAGCACATGGCAGAGACTTCCAATGTCCTCACTCTGTGAGATGACAATGAATTTGCTCCAGAAGGTGCACTTGGTGACTTAACAGAGGGGAAACCTGAACTTTCATCTGTCTCCCCACTTGAGAAGAGTGAGATGGTGCTGGAGTTATAAATAACCATTCCTTCTAGGCAGAACTGGTGGGGCTGAGCAGTAAAACACAACTCCAGGTCTTTGGCCAACGTGGAAGGGTATCCAGGGCTTCAGGGGCATTAATTACAACCAACCAAGGTGCCAGGTAACCCTGAGCCAGCAGCTCCAGGTCTTGCTGTCAGGAGGGTTTTCTCATGAATTTTGGTGCTCCGTGTTTTAGCCATTGGGCCATGACAATACTGAGTTATTTGAGGAGTAGTGGAAAAATAAATTAAGGCAAAAAAAAAAAAAGACTTAGCAGCAGCCATCAGCAGCTGATGGAAGTGCAGCCTGCTCTGTTGCAGGCAATGATGACTTACCCATGGGGGAATGGGCTTGCTGAGCATTTCAGGGCACTGTTTATTATGTTACAGGGCTGAAGTGTGAGGGGGGGAGTCCTGCCTGAAAGACAGGAACACAAAGAAAGGTGACCCTGAGTTCAGATCAGCACTGAGAACTGGGGCTGAGAGCCTGTCTGGTGAAGCCCTGTGGGCTCCTCAGGACTCACAAAGAGCAGTCTGCAGAGCTGTTTCCACCCACAAGCTGTCCCCTGACAAGGATGAGAGGAGAGGAGAGAAGCCCCTGAGCTGCAAGCACAGATTTAATGTGAAACAATGTCCAAGCAACCTTTTAACCTCCTGCTTTCCTCTCCCCCTACCCTCCAGAGCTTTCATCACTGTTAGAAAAATAAGTTATTAGAAGGAAGTTGTTAAATCAGCAGCTGCTCTCTGATATTCCATGTGCTATTAAATTGTCCTGTTGGGCAGAGGGATGCTGGTGCCTTGTTTATAACAATAATAAGGTGAGGATGGACAGCTCTCATTCTGTTCTGTCTTGTGTTTCTGCCCATTTTTTCCAACCCTTATGATTTGTCCAGCATGACTTCCTAAACCAGAGCACCCATTTCCATGGAATCGTGGAATGGCTTGGGTTGGGAGGAATCTCTTTCCATGGGCAGGGACACCTTCCACTAAAGTGTGGAAATAATGCCTCCAATCTAACTCAGAGATTATCCTTCACAAATAAATTCATGTGAGGGTGAAGACTCTGCCTCAAAAAGACAGGGAAATTGTTCCCATCACTCACTGTCTGGAGAGAAGTGGAATTTCTGCATAAGTAGCATCTTCAGAAAAGAATTAATTTTCTTCCTGCTCTTCTGAGCATTGGCTTCACACGAATCCTGACCAAAGGGGCTGCATTAAGGGAAGCCTGGCAGTCATCTCCTCCATCCCCCTTGGCTGGAGCTCCATCCCAGCCCTGCAGAGTTGGATGTGCTCCCTCCTCCCTCTCCTCTGTCACAAGTTGTGCAGCGTCTCTGCAGATCAAGCTCCCACTCCAGTTAATTTTCTCTCTCCCTGTGCAGCCTGCAGCAGTTGGAGCCTGCACTGAGATGTAATGATCTCCTGTTTTTGTTCTTGTGAGTCAGACTCTGCTCAGTACAAACCTCTGAGCTAATCCCAGCGTGAACAGCTGTTTCTGGCAAAATGAGGGACAACAGGCAGACAAAGCTGCTCTGGCTGTTTGCTTCCTCCTTCTTTGGGAACTAAATCTTCCCAGTTAAAAGTTCTTGAGGATGTCCATTAAGTTTATTGAGCTTGCAGGAGGCCTCAGCTACAGCTCACTGTTTTGTGCTGGGCTGTTTAGAGCAATGCTGCAAACATTTAACAACCTGGTGGGAGGGGAGAGAGGAACTGCAATTAGAGGGTGAGGGTTTTTTGTTGTTTTTTTGGGGGGGTTTTTGTTTTGTTTTGTTTTGTTTTTCCCCAGGAATTATCATTAAAAAGGAAAATTCTCTGCAACTGGAAGCGTGGTGAATGTCAGAGAAGAGATTTCAGTAGTCACAGTCACTGCAGGCTCTGCTTCCATTGGCTTCCATGAGAAATCTCGTCAGAAAAGGATGGATTAACAAGATTTGGAGATTTGGTGTGCCCAGGGATTTATTGGCATTGAGAATGAAGGAGCTCCTTTAGAAACTCCATTTCCCTTTACTAACTGTGTGGATCACATGAATACACTGGGCTAGGGATGAGATGAAAACCCCAGATCTGATCTTCATTACAATTTTCCATAATGAAAAGCTTCTCCTTGTCTCTTCTCAGCCTGCTGCCTGGGGAGGAGATGGAGAACAGGTGGTGTTGTGCCCCAAATTCCAGGACAAGTACAAGCCTAAGGCAGAAACCTCCAGTGCCTCAGTCCCCTCTGCTCTCTGCTTTCCCTGTCAAATCCCCCCAAAAAGCAGGAAAAAAACCTGCTTTTCCTCTCACAGATATTGAGAGAAAAGGGATGATGAGGGACATGCACACACCAGGGTCACTACGTGGTGTATCCCTTCTAACTCACTCTGTTCTTACTTCATCTTTCCTTCCTGGGAGCAGCTGATTTATCTTTATTACCCTCCTCTGTTGTCACTGTCATTAAATTTTGTTGAGCCAAGAGACTCCACTGTGTGCTTTAGTAATTTGATCAGAAGGGAGGGGAAGCAGAGCTGAGGTAATAGGCAGCATGGAAGAGGTCAGGAGAAGCAGCCAGTGGCACATTAAGGGAAATACAGACCCAGCTTGGCTTGGGAATGGTGATCCTGGAGCGTGCCTGAGCAAGGGGCAGCAGCAGTGGGGAGCTGCAGTGACCTTGTGCCCCTCTGCTTTGGCTTTCTCATCTCCCTAAGACCTCATCTTGCAGGGATGTCACATCCCAGGCTTTAGTCTGCCCTTACCAATGCAAACCAGCCCCTGGAATCAATGAGGGAAGAGCTCAGGCATTGCTTATCCCAGCTCCCTGTTTGCCTCCGTGTGAATTTGTGGCTTGTTTCGTTTTTAAGCATCATCAAGGAGCCTGGTGGTAAAGCAGTAATTTATCTCTACTGTTTTATTTATGTGGCAAGGTTTCCCTGCTGAGAGGAGAATCCCAGGGTGTTGTGCCCTCGAGTTGGGCCTGGCTGGGATGGAGTTAATTTTCCCAGATCCCTCACAGTGCTGGGGACTGGCAGATGGGAAGGTGTTGGTATCACTCCAGTGTTTTGGCCACAATATCAAGGTTGTCTCTCCAACATTTCCCCCCTCACCAGCAGGCTGGGGATGGGCAAGATCCTGGGAGGGGACACAGCCAGGACAGCTGTCCCAAACTGACCAGAGGGACATTCCAGACCATATGGTGTCTGCTCAGACATAAAAGCTAAGAAAAAGGAGGAAAAGGAGTTGGATTTGTAAGCAAAATATTTATCTTACAAACTGCCACACGTACTGAAGTCTCACTTCCTGGGGAAGAGTCTGGACATCACCTGCTCATGGAAAGGAGAGAGTAAATCTTTTGTTTTGTTTTGTTTCTCTGCACAGTTCTCATTTCTGCTTTATTTAACTTCCTTTATGCTGACTCACAGGGATTTTTTACATCTCATTTTCTGTCCTGCTGAGGAGGGGAGTGATGGACTGGTTGGGTGGTGGGCACCTGGTGTCCAGCCAAGGCCAGCCCACCCCAACCCTGCTGGAGTAAAAGACATTCTGGTCCACATCTAAATGCACAAGAGAGGCAGAAAATTCAGGGAGAAAGGAACTTCAAGGTGGTGGAAATCAAATTCCTTGATCTCCAACAGATCAGAATAACAAAGTGAGAAATTATTTACTTCAGAGTTCAGTGGCAAAGCCCTGTTTTTGGAAGGCCAGGCCCAGCACCCTGGTGGCTAATGCAGGTTGGGAAGAGATCCTGAGCACCCTGGGCTGGTGGGAAATGACCCTGCCCATGGCAAGGCTTGGGCTCCATGAGATTTAAGGTCCCTTCCAATGCAAACCATGCTGTGAACTTCAGCCCATCAGCCACAACAAGAAGATAACCCTGATGGTCACTTTTTTGGTGTTTGTAAGGCAGAGCCTCAAAAAGCTCACACAGATTGGGGGGTTTTGTCCTTTTCTCCTGGGTTTCTTTTCCCTGGTGTCTCATTACACTGGGCATTGTTACAGATTTAAGTGTCTTGTGGTCAGACACTTGTGTACACACAGCATCCCCCACCCCAGGTACTCACCTGGATGCTCATTGTAAGAAAACTGCAATTTGCTAATTGTACAGCCACATACAATCATATTATTGTGGTCCACTGCACAAACCCACACGTGTTTACCCATGTGTGCACACACAGAGATGACACAGTTCAGCTGGTGTATTTTAAATGGGTGTTTAGATTGAAAAAAAAGCTCACCAGGAGCCCCAGTGACCACCAATAACAAATCCTGCTCTGGAAAGAGGTGTCACAAATCCATAATTTGTGTTGGATTATGAAGGGAGCCTGCACATCCAAAACTCTCTTTTTGGATCTCTTTTTTTACAAATATTCAACTGGATGATCTTTAAAGTCACTTCCAACTCATTCAAACCATTCTGTGATTCATATACAGATAGAAAGGAACTACATTTCTTTTTGCCTGTTTCTTGCCTTCACATGCACATGCTCTCCCACAAATGCAAATGCACACAAAGACTTCATGGACTCACTGGAAAAAAAAAAAAATTGATATAATGAGAATATAGACAAGAAGTCCTGGATCCCATGTGCACTGTGGGTTATCTAAAGTCTATCATAATAAACTGCAATTTCATTGCAATAAATTATTTATTAGTTTTTGGGGGGTATTTTTTGGAGTTTTCTTTTTATTTTCTTGAAGCTCATAAAGGCAACAATGAAAAATTACTCCAGAATTTATTCATTCTTCATGCTGGGAGAAACATTGTGTGTCTCTGTGCATATGCAGATATAAAGCAGACCACGCTGTGATCTTATGTTGCTACGAGCAGCCTGCAAGTTCCTGCACGCCACAGAAAGGAGCAAAATGCCATCAAAATTAAAGGAGCAGTGCAGAATTGCAGCATCTTTGTGGGCACATAAAAAGGAAGAGATCCAGTTTGCTTTGGATACTGGAAATGGTTGTTCAGTTTCAGCTTATCCAGGCTGGAGCTGATCTTTGCCAGGTGATTGTCACCCACATTTTTACAGCCTTCTGAGAGTTTCTAAAATATTCAGATTTTTCTGAAGTTCTGTTTGTATATTTATATGTTGAAGTGGAGTCCTTTCAAGGACTCTGTAGGAAAACAATCCATGCTCACATTCCTTTCTCAAGGAGAGACATTTGATGGACTTTTGTCCCCACCAGTGTGGATGGAGAGGTGGTAACTTCTCCATCCAATCCAGGGGTAGTCCCTGGAAAACTATAAAACCCAAGTTGTAAAATAAACTTTCTCTTTTTCCTCCCTTCGAGCTCACTGGGTTCTGTGCCTTCATTTCTGCATCATATTGTGACAGGTGATCTCCTCTCTACCTTCATGCCCTGACACTGCCCCAGAGAGTGACAAAATACACATTTGTTGTGATGAGGATAGGTTGTGATTAGGGCTGCCCTAAAAGGTCTCTCTGCACAAAACTCCACTGTAGACCCCAATATCCTCCTAATTTTCCACTGCAGTTTCCTCTCTGGTCACAATCCTAACCCTGCCCAAAGGCTCCCAGTTGTCCCAGGCTGGTTGGTAGCAACACCACACTGGATGTGCCAAAATCTCCACAGCTTCCAAGTTATTTTTCAATTTTACTGCTCTCCTGCAGCTCTGTTATTCCATTATTCCACAGGCTTTCCCACTGCACCTCTACCAAAGCTTGACAGCACCTTTGAGGTTCCAGTTATGATGGTAAAAGCAGATAATTTGCATTTTCTTTTCCTTCAGTGTGGTTCAAACTTTAATTCCATCTTTAGCTGTTTCTAGACCTTTAGCACTTGATCTGGGCTTTCTGTTAAGTTTATCTTCCTGTTACACAGAAGCCTGAAAGTGTTCAGATAATGCATGGATGTGGTTTTTAAGGAGATGGTTTGGAGCTGGGCTTGGCAGTGCTGGGTTAATGCTTGGACTCAGTGATTTTAGAGGGCTTTTCCAACCCTAATGGTTCTCTGATCTGAAGTACAACTTTATGCATACACTCTTTAACAGAATATTCTCCAATATCTAAGCAGCTGAATCAGTGCAGTGCCCAGAAGGTTAGAGGAGAATGGAAATAACCCAGGAGATGAACAAACCTTTAGGAGGGATGTCCTGATCCCTACTGCAATTTGTGCATAAGGACCAAGCCAAGGAGCTTCCACACCTCAGTTCCCCCAGGGAGCCATTCCCACAAATTCCCTGATTCCCTCTGTGCTTGATGCACTCTGAGAAGCAGCCCCACAAATGCCCTTGAAGGGCTTTGCCATGGATCACTGATTTCCCTAATTTCTCTGGAGTTCTTTGTCAGCAGTTTTGCCTCTGGGATCCCCAGACACGTTTCCTACAGCAGTGATGTGGCTTTGGGTCTTTAAAGGCTTGGAACTGAAGGCTAAAAGATTTTAATTACAGGAGGATTAACTGCAGTCATCCTTGATGTCTGAGCCATGCTGCTGATTCCAGGTGGGTCATCTCCTAGTGTGGGATCTGTGTCCCTGGAGTGGGATCTCTCCTCTACAGAGGAGATCCAGAATAGAAGAAGGTGACAAGAAAATCTCCATAGCTCTAAAATGAAAAGCACAGCTCAAGTTTGCCAGAATGTTCAGTCCAAGCACTCAGACTTAAAGCTGAAGAAGTGATGATGTGAGTCCTCAGAATCCATTTCTGGCCATTCTTTGGGGTAGCAGACCCCAAAACCATCACTCTTCAGGCCACCTCAGATGCACAGAGCAATGACCTGGGCAAGCTGGGGACAGAGAGAAATGAAAGGGGAAATGCTGCATCCTCCCAAAGGGATGAGAGTTAATTCCCTGGGGGAAAAAATGTATTCATTGCTCAGCAGAGACAAAGCCATATGCTGACAGTGTGGCAGAATGATTGGAATAATTGTCAACAACCTGGTCTCTGCTTTGGGTGTGAGCCTTGGACAAAAATCTGAGCTGCTCCTTGGTGGCAGAGCCAGAGCCTCCAACATCTCTGTAAGGATCACAGGGAATTCTGAGGAGAAAATGCATGGACATTGGAGACAAGCCAAGATCCCTTAGCTGTGGCATAGAGGAGGCTTGAAGTAAAAATCACTTTTGACAGACATTGCAAATAACTCCCTAAATGAGCTGCTTTGGCTCTCTTTGCAAGCACTGCTGTGAAGCAGCTACTGCTGAGGGTACCTCATGTTATCCTAAAGTTGAACCTGCAGGAATTCAAGTGTATTTCACCCTGAAAGGGCCAATTTCCCTCTCCCACTGCCATCAGGTGTCTGGATACTTTCTCTGGATGCTGAATCTGCTTCACCTGCTCAGAAGGGACAATGCCCCCAGATTCCTCCCTCCTGGACGGTGCCAGCTCCAGGCACTGAAAATGCTGCCTGCAGCCCTTTTTGGCAGGGAATTCACAGCTGCAGCTCTGCTCTGCTCCCCTCTCACTGATAAAAGGTGTCCCTTCTCCAGGGCTCACAGAGATAAGTGCTTGAGGGATGCCCTTGGTGCGTTTGCAGCTTTGCCCCAGTAGTTTTATGGTTATTGGCTGTAGCTCCAGCTTTCTCAAAGGAAGCCAGAATTAAAATAGCTTTCTATATTCCTTGAGTACCTTCCATCATCCCTTGGCAGCAGCCATCCCTTCACATCCTCCTCTCAATGATGTTACTGGCACCAAGCACGGGGGCCCCACCATTCCCAGCTCTCTGATGCACTTAATTAAAGCAGAATCACTCAATAATTCTGTTGTGCTTTCCTGGGCATCTGCTTGTTCACCTCTTGTGTGCACAGGCAATTAATTTTTAGCTTTTTCCCATACAAAGGGATTGAAATAGGAATATTAATTCCAGCCCAGCAGGAGAGAAGGAGGATGTTTTGCTGGAGGGGTGAGTCCACCTGCAGGGCTCTGCCCCTGGATTGGCAGTGCCAAGTTGCCCAAAGGCTTCCCAGAGTGCTGGAAGTTGGAAGAGAGGGAAGGTTTGGGAGATGAAACTGTTCTCCTCTCCTGCCCAATTCCATTAATTCTGAGGATAAATTAATAAGCATGTTCCTGCCTGGAAACCTCATCAAACTCAGTGGCCCTGGGTGTTACATAGGAATAAATGCCAGACCCTGCTGCAAGGAGCTGTTTGTGGCCTTTAGTGACTCGTGGGTGATCACAGGGAGGACCACGTGGAAATCACAACCCCAAAACTCCTGATTTGTGGGCTGGGGTATTTTCATGAGTTCATCCCCTCTTTCTCAAGTTTAAATTAAAAAAAAAATTAAAAATAAAAAGGCAGAACAGAATCATCATTTTCCCCAGGCATTCATTGAAATGTCATTTAAATGAGAGCAAACAATGCTTTCTGCTCCTTTGGGTAACTGATATGGACAAAAGTCCATAAGAACAAGAAAACTGCAGCTCTGATCTACTTAATGGATACTAGAGGCACAAAATGCTTTCAAATGCACACAATTATTTTTTTCCTCAGCTAATTGAGGGGGTGAAAGCTTCTTTCTAGGAAATATGGTAATATATATTGATCAGAAAAAAAAAAATAAGCTTCTATACCAAACCCTAAGCACGATGCAAGGTTAAGGGACTTTAATTAATGAAAAAGCTTTTTTATGAAATGATGCCACCACTCAAGGAGAGTGCACACTGTGACCTCCAGTTAAGTGGAGACACCTTTTAAATATGACACTGCTCATATGAGCATCACTCACTCCCTTTCTTGGCCAGATAAATATTGATCAGAACCTCCTGCCAGCCCAGGCTGTCCTGCTGAGGTGACCACCCCAAAAATGTCAATCCCAGATTGGGATGCCTTTCAGACATGCCACAAATCTGTGAAGGCCTCAAGCAGCAGTTGGGTTTGATAAAATCTGCACTGGGGAGTCAAACTGGGGCTGTCCCATCCCTGGAAGTGTCCAAGGCCAGGTTGGACAGGGCTTGGAGCACCCTGGGACAGTGGAAGGTGTCCCTGCCCATGGAAGGGCATGGAACTGGATAATCTCTAAATCCCCTTCAACAGAAAACATTCTGGGACACTGTGACTAAATTTAAAACAGCAAAGAAGATGCACCCACAAATCCCGTGCCCTTTGCTCCTGAAAACTGTTCCTCTGCATTTATTTTAGGTCCAGACTCCCACAGTTACCAGACACCCAAGCTGCCATTGAAATTAAAGTCTCCCAACTCCTCTTGTGCACCTGGATTTATTTACTAGCTGCTACAAGCACAGACAGAAATATAAATTAGCTCCTTCTTTCACTTATTTTGAAATCTGGCTCGCCTTGCAAATAGAAATATAACGAATTTCAACTTCAATCAGAAACAAGCCCTTTAATTGTTCAGTATATTAAAGCTATGCTGTTTACAGGATTATTCATTCTTAGGAGGCACAGGCAACTTAGACTGAGTCCCTGATGGATGGTAAGTTGGCAGAAATCTAACCTGCAGCAGTGATTTTGCTACCTGCAAGGCAATATATTTACTTCTACCCCACTGGGATCCTTCTGCAGCTCAAACTTGTAGGGGACAGATGTTAAATTGCCCAAGGAGGCAGAATGACCATGTTCAAGGACAGAATGACCATGTCCCAGGGCAGAATGACCATGTCCAAGGGCAGAATGACCATGTCCGAGCCAGAATGACCATGTCCCAGGGCAGAATGACCATGTCCAAGGGCAGAATGACCATGTCCAAGGGCAGAATGACCACATCCAAGGGTAGAATGACCCTGTCCAAGAGCAGAATGACCATGTCCCAGGGCAGAATGACCATGTTCAAGGGCAGGATGACCACATCCAAGGGTAGAATGACCCTGTCCAAGAGCAGAATGACCATGTCCCAGGGCAGAATGACCATGTCCCAGGGCAGAATGACCATGTCCAAGGGCAGGATCACCATGTCCAAGGGCAGAATGACCATGTTCAAGGGCAGAATGACCATGTCCAAAGGCAGAATGGCCATGTCCAAGTGCAGAATGACCACATCCAAGGGCAGAATGTCCACATCCAAGGGCAGAATGGAGCCTTTGCTGCAGAATTCAACTGAGGAGCTACAGTAAAGCAGGGAAAGAGACACATTTCTCTTCTGTTACCAATATATGGCTACATCCCTGCCTAAAATCTTACCTGGGGCTTCTTTTCCCAGCAGGACAGATGAGACCCACTCAGGATGGAGTGACAAGATTATCCTGTGCTGATCTCCAGTGGGGAGAGGGATGTTTGTCACGGAAAACTGCTGATGTGTTTGCACTCATTGCAACATTTCTGCTGTGTCCATGGTAAATGTTGGCTGTCCAAATTCCTTAGAGAGTGAGGGAGAGCCAAATGGGGAAGGATTGCTGTGTGCTGGAAGTGATTACACCAGGCTCAGATGCTGAATTTAGAGAGAGGCACCCAACAAAGAGCCTCATAAAGGCAGGGAGAAGTGGGCAGCACAAAACAACCCTCCAAAAGGAGCATTCCTCCCTCCTCCTCCCATGTTTTTATCTTGCTTCTGCCACTGTGCAGAGAGAGTTTGGGAGAGGCCAGCAGAGTCCAGAGGAAATTCAGAGAAAAGCAACATTATCCATTGAAACATCAGACAAATATCGACTTCTGCACTAAGGGCTTACTCAGATGCCCTCAGAGAGTCAATATTTGGTGGGGAGCATTAAAATTTCAGAGCTCCTTGGCCAAGGTGACTTTCCAGAAGCAGGAGTGATGTCTCTCACAGCAAAGCCTGCCAGGTGTAGGCAGAGGGGTTCCAGCTTCCCCCAGCCCCAGCTCTGCCAGCAAAGCAAAATTCACCTGGTTTGGACCCTGCTAGAGATGAAAATCCTCCTGCTTGGTGCTTAAGTGAGAAGTCCAAGTCCAAGTGAGAAGCCCAATAAACCCATCAGAAAGGAAGGAAAAGGAAGTGCAAGTCTGGACAGGTCATGAATAGAACTGAGAGTTCAGACATGCTGAAAGGTAAATTTTTGGCATTTTAGCCCACGCTCTGTAAAGGCCAGACTCGCTTCCAGCTGCAGGGAAAAAGGAGATTTCGTGCTCTGTGGGAATTGTCAGCCCCTCAAAAGCTTCCAGAATCTCATGACTGCATTTCCTGTGTGTTGTACCCCATTATGCAGATGCCTTCAAGTAAATGTAAATCACATCAAGACTAATTGTGAAGGGCTTTGGGGTGGTGGGAAGCAAAGTGCTTTGAGATGGCTCCACCAGCCCTGCATCTTTGCCCTCTCCCTCCTCTCCCAAGGTCCACTCATCCACGTCCTGCTGTCCTGAGCTCTGGCAGACAAGGCCAGCAGGGCTCCCTGGGTTAATTAAATCAGCCTCATTTGCTGTCTGGAGCTCGAGTGACAAATGTATTCCCAACCTTGCCCCTTGTCAGAGGGAAGGGAAGGGAAGGGTGGCGGAGTGTGACGGTGCCTCAGGGCTCCTGGAGCCTGTGCTGGCTTTGTCACCGAGGTGGGGACACCACAGCCCAACTATTTGGTTTTCCAGAAAGCCCCAGCACTGTAACAGGGCAGCAGCACATTTTTACTTTCTGCTGGAAGGCTCCCCCATCCGTCTGCTTCTTCCCTTCCTGGGCTGGAATGAGATGTCAAGGGATGATTGGGAAAGACTGAAAGGGACAGTTTCCCCTCCTCCCCACTCAGGCTGTGAATGCCAGGCTAATTTTATTAGCCCAGCCACTCCATTATCCCCAGAGCCCCTCAGCAGCCTCCCATTTGCAGATGCATTAGAGGAATGGTGCTGTGCCCTGCCAGGCACAGGCTGCTTTCCAAGCCCAGCCATGTTTCCCTGGCAGATAAGGTGATCCCGCTGGGGTTGGATGTGGAAATGTGTAAAAGTGCCAGGTAATGCCTGTGTGCCATGCCTGTCCTCCTGTCCTGTGGCCTGGCATGAACATTAGAGCAGATCTCCACATGTGCAGCAGGTTCTCTTTTTGATGCACTTGTCCATCATCATCCTCATCATCTCACCACCAACCTCTTGTGTGGTGGGGGAAAAACAGCCCCAGCCTGCTCCAAATCCCACACAAAGGGCAGTTTGTTAGGAAAATGCTGTAGCCTTTCATGAAATCTTTGAGGAAATCATTAATAATATATAAATATTGTCTGTTTTCTTATCATGGAATGGTTTGAGTTGGAAGGAATTTTAAAGATCATCTCATTTCACCCCCTGCCATGGGCAGGGACACTTTCCACTATCCCAGATTGTTCCAAGCCCCATCCAGCCTGGCCTTGGACACTTCCAAGGATCCAGGGGCAGTCTCAGCTTCTCTGGGCACCCTGTGCCAGGGCATCCCCACCCTCACAGCCAAGAATTCCCTCTTAATATCCAATCCAATCCTGCCCTCTGTCAGTTTGAAGCCATTCCCCCTTGTCCTGTCACCACATGCTTTTGTAACTATATATATTATATGTATATTTCATAATAAATAAATAACTTCCTCACTTCCCTGTTCCACATGACTATTTTCATGGTCAACAGGAGAAAAAGCAACATCCCAAACTAAAAGCCAGAAAAAACATTTTTTTCCCCCACAAACGGACCACAAAATTCAGGATGACTTTTGGCAAAAATTAAAAAGAAAAAAAGCCACAATCCCATGTTAATATCTTGGAGAGACAGGATAGCAGAAAATAAATAACAAATGCATGAATGAGAAGAACAGAATTGCCCCATTGAAATTTCCAAGGTATTTCCAAGGACCTGACCCAGCTGAGCAAAAAATTATTTCATCTTTTTCATCAGCCCAGTAAAAATGCTTTTTCTCTTCCTCCAGGATTCTGGGGTAAAGCTGTCAATGCTTAAACCTACAAATAGTCCCTCTGCTTTAGGAAAAAAAATATCCCCAAGTGCAGTTTGTCATGTGTGAGTCCTCCTTCCTTCCAGACAGCACAGGAATAAGCAAACAAAAGGCCACAAACTCAAAAATATCCATCAAACACAAATACTTCAGTATTTAGAAGATTTTTTTGCATGTCCACTGTTACCACTGCTCCTCTAAGCAGAGAGAATCACATTCCCAAAAGTGTCAGAGCATTGAAGACTGGAGAAAGGAGTCTCTGCAAAATTTGGGCTGTGAAAACTTTTTGCTACAAAAAAAAATAGAGGATGGATTGGTTGTCAGCTGAAAAAGAAAATCTGGGAAAGAGGAAAGGGGGATGTTGAGTTGTGTGGGAGCAGGGAGAGCCTATGATGTTTGCCACAAGCACTTTTGTCTGTTTAGCTATGGAAATTAATGAAAATAAATCATCAGGAAGGCAAGAAGTGGGTCTGCAGTGAGGGAATGCTGATCCTGATGTTTACACATCTAATGTTTGTTTGGAGACTCCACAATCTCTGTAGGATGCTTCAGTGCATATGGTGGTGTCACTGCATTGCCTTTTCCCTTTTTATTTTTTTTTTTTTTTAATCCTGGATATGAAAGTGTTCCCAAAGCCCAGAATTGATTTCCTGTTGATGGGAGGAGGGTGCACCTCAAGAAAACCAGTCCTTGAAGAATAAAACCGTAGCAAATGGAGAGTCCTCATGGTGTAACAACTGCAACAGGTTGTAAGCTC
This sequence comes from Aegithalos caudatus, assembly GCA_013389925.1. Lineage (NCBI taxonomy): Eukaryota > Metazoa > Chordata > Aves > Passeriformes > Aegithalidae > Aegithalos > Aegithalos caudatus. Next base: position 506,012 of record WEIU01004743.1, on the reverse strand, counting down.
TGAGGCTGTGTCCATGTTATGAGATAAAAGAGACCATGACTGCCACATTTTATTTTCTCACCTTTTTCCATGAGATATGGTTGATCTATCCCCCTCCAGAGGCTGCTGCCAGCTCCCCCAGTGGGCTGTTCAGCTTTCCCCAAATGTGTACCCACCCTTCTCTTTTACTCTTCTTTATAAGAAGCTCTTCATCAAGATTTTAAATGTTTAATTAGCACCACAGCAAAAAACACTAAATGCTTGACAGCTTGCAATGGGTCTTGTCCTGTGAAGTATCAGAGATCATGGAATGGGTTGGAAGGACCCTAAAGCCCATCCAGTGTCATCCCTGACATAGCAGGGACACATTCCACTGTCCCAAGGAGCTCTAAACCCTGTTCAACCTGACCTTGGGCACTTCCAGGGATCCAGGGGCAGCCACAGCTTCTCTGGGCACCCTGTGCCAGGGCCTCACCACCCTCACAGCCAAGAATTTCTTCCTATTATCTACTCAAAATCTCTCTCTTTCAGTTTAAAACCATCCTCACCTTGTCCTATCACTACCTGTCCATGTAAATAATCATCCTCCTTCTTTTTTATCAGCTCCCCTTAAGTACTGGGAGGGCACAATGAGCAGCAGAGACTCTGAACCCTCCTACACAAACCACACAATGTCCCCAGCCTGGACACTTGTGCCTGCCCTGGGAGGTTTTGTGTGCCTGCCTCACACTCTGCTCCTGAGGCCATGGAGCACAGCACACCAGAATTACACCTCATTTGGCTCCTTCAGCCTGCAAATGGAGCAGCTGCAGCCAAAATGCCTCTCAGGAGCTGTCACTGGCTTTGGTCATCCCTGAACCACGTCCAAGACTGTCTGGGAGACACTCCCAGGCCATTCCTGGTCCTGTGTCACAGGGTACCTTGCTCCAAGGGATGCACACACACAGTCCTGAGGCCCTGCCACCAGCCAGGAAAGCAAAATGCCCACTTCTAAGCACAAATTTTAAGGAGAAATTAATTTAAATCTTTTATTTTTCGGCTGTCATCAATCTAGAAGCAGAAATGCAAAGCCTGGGAAGGGATGTCACAGATCCACGCTGACATGGGAGATATCATCAATCCATGAAATAAATGTTCTCCCAAAAAGGCCCCATCCTCACCTCCTTGGTGGGGCACAGACTGGTGGATTTTTCAGATGAGCAACACCAAATGTGTTTTTTTTCTCTTTGCAAGCTGAGATGGACTGTGCAGAGATTGAGGTGGATTTTCCCCAGAGGTGTGAGCTCAACCTTGGGAAAGTGCTGAGTGGAGGGATCAGTAATTAGTGATGGATAGGGTATTCACTGAGGCCATTAGATGGAAAGAAAAGCAAACCTGCAGCATTCTCAGCTGCAAAGAAAAGCAAACCTCCAGCAGGCTCCACATTCCTTCCCTGCATTTCCCTGCCTCCTGACAGCATCCCAATGACCCCTGCACGGCACAGCCCTCACCACAGCTCTGCTCTCATCAGAGGACTGGCATTTCCAATCAATTAGAAGTGTCACCACTGAATTTCTCTGCTAATTACTCCAGTTTATTATGTCTAAAGCCAGGTTAAATGCAGAATTCCCCAGGTCAAGCGGGGTCACCCAGACAATCAGTTCCACATTTTCCACAGCAAAGGAGATCCCCACCATCAGTCACTGCCAAGGGCCAGGCTGCCAGTTCATGGCCTGAGGTGGAAAATTCAGGAGGAGATGATGCTCTTGGAGAGGAAGAAGAAATCTCCCAGTGTCCAGGAATGGTTTGAGTTTATTCCCTATCAATTTGGAGTTATTCTTTTTTGGGGGAAAGGAAGAAAGCTGAGATCTACATGCACAAGGCAGAATTTAGCTTCACTGCCAGAAAATGTTTGCTGTTTTATTGCATTTAACCAA
>WEIU01004743.1:490941-504060 GCA_013389925.1 Aegithalos caudatus | reverse complement strand
AAAAAAAAAAAGGAATAAAACAAGGCTATAACTTGTGGGAATAAAGGAAGCTTTGTCCTGATGGAGCCCAGGTCAGTGCAAACATCTCCTTCTTTCCAGTGCTCCGTGAATCCAGCATTAATTATGTGAATCACCCTGGAGTCCACACTCCATCAAAACACATTCCTGGTGGTGCTGGGAGGGAACACATGGGTTACCTCCACTCTCAGGGGCACAGACTGCTGAGACATGAACTCACAAGTGATTGGAGGGCTCCTTCCAGAGAAAGCTTCCCAAATTATGTCATGAGGGCAGGGATCTTGTACAAACACTGTCTTTCATCCTCGAGAAATCCAAAGGGCTTTGAGAGTTATAAATCCATCACAAAGGCATCTGTGGATGCAGACCCTCGGAGGAGGAGAGCAGGTATTTATGTAGGAGCTCAGGATTAGGGGAAAAGAGGTGAATTCAGGAGGTGAATTAAAGGAAAGGAATCGTAGGAATGATGTGAGAAATGCTGCAATTGGGATGAGATGGTAAAACTGAAATTTAAGGACCATTATTTCAAAAACTTTCACTATTTAAAAGAAAAATCTTAACGTGACTTTTATCCAGGCAATGACACGTGGGACATTTGGCAGAGGAATTCCCTTTTCTATGAGGAACATCCATAGAGGGGGCAGGCAAACAACCACTGATCTTTCCACACAATTTTTTGCATGGATTTTTCTGTCCCTTCAAATCTTCCCAACCACCCAAACACAAGTGAAAGCCAAGTTTACACTACAAACTAAAATACAGCAGAGTACTGACCAAGTGCTCAGATTGCTGGTTCAGAATATCTTTCTAAAGGAAAAGGAAAACCAAAAACAAAACAAAAACAAATGACAAAGCAAGACAGACTAATTTAGGTCTCAAGGATTCCCATTACTTCTTCATCCAGTTAGGAAATAAAACAAGAAAATAATTTTCAGGGTAGCTGAATACTCTTGTCTCCAGTCACAAACTGGAAAATCGCAAGAACTGGGAAGAACATCCAAACCCTGAAAAAAATGGGGAAATAATAACACTACATCATGAATTTAAAGGGTTTTTTTTTTTTTAATAGAAAAAAAACATAAAAGACTGTTTGCCTTTCAAGGGCAGGTTTTGGAAAGGATTTAATTTTCCAGTTCCTACTATATATGATGATAATGACCGTATCAAGTAATATAAAGTGATGAAAGATATTTAACAGGGGCCTTACAGCAAGAAAGACTCAAAGCCATGAGTGCAGAACACACAGCAAACTCTGGAGCATTGAAAAAAAATTCTCCCTGAGTCTTACAATGAAATTCCTATTAATCCTCTAACACGGAGTGTGCTGAGGAGTTCAGGGATATCACATGAAAAACAGAAAATGATAACTCTGTGCACTTCTGGTGCAAGGAAAATGCCCCAAGAGAGCAAATATTTGCCTCAAATAAAGTAATAAGACACATGAGCTTGTAATGGAAACAACTTTGGAGGAATGTTTAAAATGCAATAATTAAGAGAACAGCCCCAGACAGGCACTGGGCACCGATCTGGGAAAGCACTCAAGGATGTGTCAGATGGAAAAGCTCCAACCCAAGAGGTGTGGATGTGCCTGGAGCTCTGAGCCATGGGCATTGTCCTGCCCAAATCCCCCCTCCCTGAGAGCTCTGGTGCCCAGGCTGGGCTGGGGAACACCAAAGCAGAGGATGGGGATTAACAACCTGTGGAAATGCAGGGTGTGTGCCAGAGGAGGAGACCTGGCTGTCAGGGAGATTGGAGCAGACAGATGTTTAATGGAGCCCAGGATTACAGATCTGCCAGGCTCCACATGTAATCACCAGCTTCTTAGGTTTCCTCTTTCTTCTCCCCTTCTTCTGGGCCTGTTACAGGGTCAGGGGCTGGGGGAAGGGAGGAGGGAGATTTTCAGATTTCCAGCTGAATTCCTTGAGCTGCCCTTAATACTCTGACCTATTCCTAGCTGAAAATGCAACCTACCAGTCTGACAGGACTCAGGGAGACAGAAGTGAGGTGTTTGTTTTGGGTTTTTTTTTTTGTTTAAAACATGAGAGGGATGCATTGAACTCCACACATCCACCTTCCTTCTCCCACAACAGCACAGCAGCTGTACTGAGCAGCCTGTGTTTGACTCCACAAGGGAACAGCACCACAATCAATAGTGCCAGGTGACCCCCAGGCTGTGTTCTGGGCAGCCCTGTGCCCCAGGGGACATCTCCATGGCTTCTCACCCCTTCCCCAGGATCGATTGTCCCTGCCTCTCCTCACCCAGGGAATGACTCTGCAAGTGCTTTGTGCATTTCTGGGCATTGCTCACTGCTTCTTTATAATTTTCTGTCTCCTGTGCAAAGCAGGGGGGAGCTGTCAGCAGAAGCCCATGAACTAGAGAGAACAATTAAAACTTCAAACCATGGTTAAAGTGGATGACCCATCCCATTCCTCATGTCCTGACAGCAGGCAAAGCCCTTCAGGTGTGTCTCCCACAGGAATACCTTAAAGCAAGGAATCCCAGAGATTAATTAAACCATCCCCCAGAGAACACAGCACCCTCAGAACCCTCTGAGAATCCCCCAGCTCCTGTGCTGCTTCTTTGAGCAGCCTGTGGAGGCAGTATCCTGGCATGGGGACCTGGCTTTTTTGGCAGGCTAAGAGATGGATGCTGACATTAGCTCAGGCTGCAGCTGAAGCCAAGTGCAGATCCACAGATGGCACTGGGAAAGCTGTGGTCCTACCCTCAAACACTGAACACGTAGAACAGGGCACAACTGGAGAGTTCAGGCCCAAATATGCCACCACTGTGTCTGAACACGGGTCCTTTAGTGTGACAGGCAATAAATTGTGTTAATGTGGACTGAGTGCACCCAAATCCTGGCCCAGGGGTGATCCAGAGGCTCATCCCTGATGCTCTGCTCTGTCACAGGCACAACCAAGGATGTGTCACTCAGCCCCTCTGCTCATCAGCTGCAAAATTTCACCAGCAGTGCTCTGACCCAGAGCTACAGGAGTTCATGCCCTGGATGCAGGCAGGGTTCAGACTCTGTCCACGACTAAGATCCATGGACTCAAAGTCCTGCAGCAGCTGCAGATCCTCCCCCACAGCTGGACCCAGTGATTAATGCAGTGTTCTTGCAGAGAAGTAATTTCCCTGGGATGGGGCAGGCCTGGAAAGGGTGGTTCTGGCATGGATCAGCAAGGTCAAGCACGAAGCAAAGGGATCCCAACCTGAATTTTGTGTGAAACCCTTCCCTCCAGTGAACAACTGCTCCCTGCTGGTCCTCTCCAAACAGCTTGGGCTTGTCAAGGTTCCTCTAGGTGGGATCAAGGAAGCTCTAACTCATGTCACTTAGAGGACAGGGAGGATGCAAATTATTCTCTGAAGGAGCATTTCCCTCTCATTGCCCTCTCATTTCCCTCTCTGATACACAGCAAAGCTCAGACTGGACATCTGATGGTGACAAAGCAAAAATCCCTCTGAACTCTGGGAACCAACAGAGCTTTCCAGCTCTCATCAGGGCATGTACACAGGTTAGGAGGACAGCTGAGTTTTCAACAGCCAGTGGCAGGTGCTACAGAGAGTTCCAGAAGAGGTCCTTATCTTGGGAATATCTCCAGTACCTTCAGGGCACGTGGAGTTACAGAGGTTTGCCCACAGCTGATGTCACTGAATTAAAAATTCCTAGAATATCCTGGGTTGGAAGGATCATCAAGTCCAACTCCTGGCCTGCACAGGACTATCACAAAAATCACACTGTGTGTCTGAGAGTGCCAGGAGTCTGTGAGCAAGGCAGGGAATGATTCAAGGTCTCCCAAATCCTGGTCTGTCCCCCAGTCTTTCCTCCTTCCCAGTGCACTTTGCATACTCCCAGTTTTAGGGCAAAGTGGGGCAATTCATCACAGCATCCCCTGGCTCATGAAAGCCACTCCAAAGCATAAAAAGAGCTTAATTCAAGTGTGAAAAGCCCAAGGCTGAGGTACAGTGAGAGCTGGAATTCCAGTTGCCCATGTATCTCATGGGATGGAAACAGCCCCAAGAGGAATTTCCTCCCTTGCCATGAGTGATGCATTTGGGACACCTCCAAGACCTTGAATCTCTTCCTCTCCTGCTCAGCTCAGCTTTCTCAGTTCTTCACACCCCTTCTGGAACACGCAACCAGCCCAGCAGGAGGTTAAGGGAATCCCTACTCCATGAATTATCCCAGCTTGCTCCAAAATACCCATGTGAAAGCAGCAAGTGAGTTAAAATCAAGCTAAATTATGACTTTTTGCAATGTTTCTCCTTTTTGCTGACAAAGAATTATTTCAAAAGAGTCAGCAGCACAATGCACTGCAGTCTTGCCAGTGGGCCAAATCACTTTTATCATCCTGGGCTGAAAAACAGAGGCACTCACACAGTGTGTCTTTTCCATCCTTAGCTGAGCATCCATGCGGGATTTTCCATCTATTCAGGCATTTCTCAGAGGGCATCTGACCTTATTTAACAGGCCCTTAATTAGGTGAAAGCAAATGGGAGGGAGGGTGGAGTTCAGCCTCTGATATTGCTGAGGGTAATGAGGAGCATTCCAGGGGCAGCAAAGAACAACCAAAGAGAACAAAAGTGGCCTTTGCTGCCAACTGGGATTACACTCATGGCTTGACAGGGATTGAGTGAACTCTAGGAACTGCTCTTCCCTATCAGTTTTCTGCAGGACAGCCCAAGAGTGGGACAAAGAAATGGGAGGGTTTGGAGCTCCTCTACTTTGGAGGATTTAGAGGGAGAAGAACACGACACATTTTGGCAAAGACAATGAATTCAAGCATGTTTTGGGTGTCTTAGAAGCTCTGCTGGTCCTGATCTTATGCAGGATGTCAGTGTAGTTTAGGAACAGCCAATTATGGAATCATGGAGTGGTTTGGATTGGAAGGGACCTTAAAAATCATTAAGTTCCACCTCTCTGCCATGGACAGGGACACCTTCCACTATCCCAGATTGCTCCAAGCCTTATCCAACCTGGCCTTGGACATTTCCAGGGATCCAGGGGCAGCCACAGCTTCTCTGGGCACCCTGTGCCAGGGCCTGCCCACCCTCACAGCCAATAATTTCTTTTTAATTGCCTGATAATTAATCCAAGGAAGAGATGATGTTGCCAATACCCTTCCAAAAGTTGAGTAGTGAAGTCCTGCAGAAGACCTGAGCACCTCCAAAGAGTGGATGTGCACAGTGGTCATCTCTCACAGCCCCTTCTAAATCAATATTCCAAGACAGCAGAATAACAGAAATCTGCAACTACAGCACCAAAATTTACAGTTTCTGGGTGTCTCTTCTGCTTTTAAATCCCCAGGTCAAAAGGTCACACCTATTAGATAATCTCAACTTTCTGTTTTCAAACAAAATCTGCATTTTCTGGTTCGGGCCCAACGATGAAAAACACACAACCTGATGGCTCACAAACAAACAAATGCAAATTAAGAGGGGGGGAAAAAAAAAATCAGAAACTCTTGAGATATTTTTAAAACTTGTGATCTTGAGCCAGTGTTTCTGTCAAACTGACAATCCCCTGGAAACAGCCACTCCAAACCCGGGAGTTAATGCCGCTTGATATCTTGCGCAAAGACCACATTTGAAGAAATTAAGCCATAATTAAGCAAAGTTATTAATGATTGCTTTAACTAATTGATACGATAACATAAGCAGCAGACAAGATTTTTAATCAGTGGTCATGAGACCAGAAATAAACTGGCCAGACACCCCCCCCTCCTCTTTGGCAGCTAATTTGCAAACAATAATTCTGCTGCTGATAATGACTCAGCGGCAGAGGGGAGAAGAATAAATCTCAGGAGACAAATAGGTATAAGCCTTCCCCATTTTAATGAGAAACAGACACAAAAAGGCCAAAAAGACCCTGTCAACATGATTTGCTGTACAGTTAGTTAATTTTTACCAAATGTGCTTTCTGCCACGCTTTAGTTGAAGTACATATTTGTTTGATATTTCGCTGGCAAAGTTTAAAAGAGCCTCCAAAATACCCATCTGCTTCTGCTACGCATGACCCTGCCAGTCTCACCTCTGACACACTGTAATGGTTTTAGGGAATGATAGCACAGCACAGATGTGATTTATTCACAGATTGTGGGTGACTTTCTGCTAATTTACAGGGGGAGAGCACAGCTTTGCACTGGAGCGTGAAGCTGACCCACAGAACAAACCTGCCTGCACGGAGAGGGACAGCAAATCTCCTTCCCTGAGGCAAACACAGAGTCACAGGATGGTTTTATAAGGGACAATAAAGAGCATCCCATTTCACCCCTGCAATGGGCAGGGACACCTTCCACCATCCCAGGTTGCTCCAAGCTCTGTCCAACGTGGCCTTGGACACTTCCAGGGATGGGTAAAGTTGCTCATAAATAACATAAAGTTGCTCAAAACCTGGTTGCAGAACAGTCTTCCCTAACCTTCAGTAAACCAAAAGCAAGAGGAAGCTCAAAACCTTGAGGTTTAAATAATATGAAGTTGACACCTCTTGCCCTTTACCTTATGGATTTTGAGCTTTTAAGGTTATTTCCTCCAGCTCTTCCCTTTGATCCCTCTGTATCAAAAAGAAAGGCTGAGATTCCTGTCTTGGAGTTGCTTCCATGTGTTGCATCAGCCTTGCAAAATGCTGGGAGAGACCCAGGAGTCCAACATGCTGAAACAGAGTTATTTAGGGGATGATGGAGGTGACCTTCCAAATGTGGGACAGGGGAGTGAGCATCCTGCAGTTCCTGGCATGCAGAGCTGGGCTCTGTGTGTGTGTCAGCCCCTGAGCAGCAAGGAGACAAGGAGACATGGTCAGTCAGAGGTGTGGAGACAGCTGGGAGAGCAGAGAGCAAAGGAACAGGGGTGCCAGGAATGCAGGAGTGGTGGAAAAGCAAGCACAAGCCTGGAAATGAGAGGAGGAAAGGGTTGCAAAGGATCAGACAGAGAGGCAGGGAGAATGAGAAAGGGGTGGAAGAATTATCTCCATCCCTGCAAAGGGTTCCAGGGAGTTTCTCAGCTGGGAAGAGAAAGAAATTCAGAGATGATGAGGTGAGGGAGGAGGACCCAAGGAAGCACAGGCATGTGTGATGAGGAGCAGGGAAGATGCAGAGAAGCTGCAGCAGAGACCCTCCTGTTCCCCCAGCATTTCCCATCTGCTCCTCATCCCCTGAGATCAGCATGTGAGGCACCCCAGGAACAGAAAAAGGAGAAATAAACAGCCCCAGCTTCCAATGCACTGATATAAGAACTGTGCAGAGGAGCTGTTTACAGGACATGCAGTGACAGGACAGGGGAGAATGGCTTCAGACAAAGTGAGTAGGTTTAAATGGGATATTAGGAGGAAATTCTCAGCTGTGAGGGCGATGAGCACTGGCACAGGCTGCCAAGTGGCTGCCCCAACTCTGGAAAGTCCAAGGTCAGGCTGGATGGGGCTTGGAGCAAGCTGGGATAGTTCCTGTAGCTCCCTCAGAGTGTTTGTGCAGGCTGGAGTTGAAGGGATGATGTCCTGATGGATCCTGACAGATCCCATGTGTGCACCAACCCTTCCCTGCCCTGTCAACAGGGACTTCAAACACGTTCACACCTAAAACACAGAGATGTCCACAGCTCTGGGAAATGATGGGACCTTTGCATGCCCTGTCTCTGGGTTTCAGTGACAAATCTCCTCTCCCTCTTTCAATCACTGTCCATATAAAATATGTATTTCTAGATGATGGTGAAAAGCTCTTGCACATCTGATTGAGTGGGCAAGGGCTGCTTGTCACTTCTCAGTGTCCAGAGGAGCTGCAAGGGAGGGCTTGTTCCAGCCACACACCACAAGGCTGAGCTGGGATCCATCTCCCTTGGAGCCCAGGGAGTTCAGCTCCAGAGGAAAATCCCCATGTGCAAACCAAGAACCCCCAAGTTCACTGGGGAAAACGCTCCCATGCACAAATTCACCTCAAAAAGGCCAGGGGATTATTTTGGCAGCATGAGAAAGCTGTTCCTTGTATCCAGATTTACAGTGACAGCTCTTTTTAGGTGTTCCAAGTTAAAGGGTGCCTTGCTGGGATGTCCAGAGCTGTGGTAGTGCTGGGACAAGCTGGAGAAATTGGCTTTATCACTGGGGCTTCCATTCTTGTGAGGGGCTGCTGGGAGGTGGAGCCAAATCTGGCAAAACCACAAGGTTTGGAGCACAAGTCCTGTGAGGAGTGGAGCTGTTTAGCCTGGAGAAAAAGGAGGATCAGTGGGGACCTCATTGCTCTTCACAACTCCCTGAAAAGAGTTTTTTTTGTGAGGTGGGGGTGGTCTGTGTCTTCTCCCAGGCAACCCCCAACAGGACAAGAGCAAATGGCCTCAAGCTGCACCAGGGGAGGCTCAGGTTGGAAATTAGGAAAAATTTCATCAGTGAAAGAGTGGTTAAGCATTGGGAGAGGCTGTGATGGGGTCACCATCCCCAGAAGTGTTCAAAACACAAGTGGCACTTCATGATGTGGTTTAATGAGCACAGGGGTATTTGGTCAAAGGTTGGACTTGATGATCTTAGAGGCCTTTTCCAACCTTAATGATTTTGTGATTCTATGCAAACAGCTTTTAATAACTGCACAGATAATAACAGAACCACTCTTATCTCTGGGGCACAGACAGGGCTGAGCCCAGCAGGCAGAGGAAGGAGAAACCTCCTCCTTCCCCAGGGATGGCACAAGCCCTGGTGCCTGTCTGTCTTTAAAAAGGTCAGGTTAAGTCATCACCCCCCTGCCCTTCATCTCCACAGATCTCCCAATATCACTCAGGGCACTGAAAACCTCTGATAAGTCAAATCTTCACCCTTTTATAAAAGATCCACACATGGCTTGTAGAGTGGGTGGGATATTTGCTCCCCAAGGGCAGCCTGTTCATAATCCTGCCTCCGGCAAAGGCAAACCCCTGCACCCACTCACTGAGGCTCTACAAATATTAATTTATCCAAGCATTAAAGTGTGCTCTATCATGAGCACACAGGTAGTGACAGCACTGTCACTCACACCTCCTGCCTCAGATAAAATCAGATTTGGGCAAAGGCTGATGTAGTGCTGAGTGTTTCACAGGCTCACATCAGATTTTAAATAACAACAGACCCTGGCTTTTTCACCAGCCTCTCTCAAAAGAGACACCCATGGGTGTCAAGGATGGGTGGGAGGAGATGATTGATAAATCACTCAGAGCTCCTGAGCTCTCCACAGGGTCCTAAAAACATCAGCTTCAATTTTGGGACAAGCACAAAATGAATCTGCTGGTGCTGTAGAGGCCTGGGAAGTGCAGGTAGCAAGAACAAGTTTTTGGAAGTCTCTGGAGGAAAAACTAATTGTTGCTCTTGTTGGAGATTTCATGTTTCAAGGATGTGAGGGAATGGAGGTTGCTGTCCCAGTGCCCTGTCCCCCAGGGGTTTGGGGCAGCTCCTGGGAGTCTCTGTAAATCTGAAGGGCTGTGCAAAGGCAGCAGTGGTGTCTGGGGTGACCTCAAATGGGTCTGCATTCAAAGGACACTGAGAAAACCTGACAACAAAAGTGGGTTGGTTATTGGTGCCTTCTCTGCTCTGCTCCAGGGCTTTGGCCCCCAAGGAGCCCCATTCTGTGCAGAAGGAAAAAGGAAGGACCCAGACAGTAAAAGGATGAGGAAAAGGAATGGTGTCATGCTTAAAGCCTCGCAGGAGCTCCAGCATCACCTGCTTCTCACCCCATCCCAAAAACTGACTGGAACTGTTTTCACTTCAGGATTGGAAGGGAAATCCCATCCTCGACCAGCATGGAGCAGAGGAGAAGGAATCCCAGCTCTATTAGCCTCTCCTTTCCCCTGAGTTATGGTATCTCTCAACCTCTTAAATCAGGAAGAATTTACAGAGTTACTCCCCTCCCCACACCAAATTTCAGGTATAAATACCCACAGTAGAGAGAAATGGTTGGAGACATCACAAAACACTTAATTTTAAGTGGTGCAGGCAGAAGAAATGACACTACTAGATTAACAAATATAACCAGTAACTCTTGTTTAATAAATCACTGAACATGTATGGGTGAACATGTCCCACTCAGACTGGTGGTCTCCACTGAAGTGACACTGCAGGGCAGCTGCCATCACCCTACCACAATCCCTCATTGCTCCCATTCTTTTTGTGGATTTAAAGCTCCTCATGAGCATCTGTGAGTCAGCCAGGTGTGATAGCTCAATAATCCTGCACACCCACAGGACTATGGATAAACAGTGCCTTTGTCATGTAAAAGTAGTTCCTCCTCCTACCCCCACCCCAAGCAGCAAACTTCCCGAGGCCAAGAATTCCACTGAAATCAGCCAGGATTCCCTGCTGAACACCCAGAATGGTCCTTCCCTGGAATCTGGCTGCCAGCATTTTTAATCATAATGCTGATAACACAAGAGGAACACCACAATAAACTTGGCCTGCACTAAAGAGCATCCTGCACTCTTGCCCACTGTATTCCAAACAGGCTCCAGCCTCTCCAAAAATTCCAAGTAAAGACAAACCATTCAGTGCTACACCTTTCTGTGTCTGTGGCAGATGCAGCCACAGCTTGGGTGGGGATGGAGAACAGTGCAGCAGCAACTCCTTGTCCTGCACCCAGCAGGACAAAACAACTCTGGGGGTGATTCCTGCCCCCTGAGTTCTCAATATTACAAAAGTATATAAATTCCACAGGTTTATGAGCATAAAAATCCTGAGGTCAACAACAGAGTACATCCTTGTAGGAGCTGTGATCGCTGCCAGAATTCCTGGGCAGCCCTGATGCATCATGATGGAGCTAAAAGGTTTCTAAAGCACCACAGGCTGCTGGAGTGCCTTACCTGCTTCTCAGACATGATGTAGAGGTGTTCATGATCCATGGAGAAGGCCATGTCCCTGAGGATGGGGCCAGAGTCCACCACCTGCACGATCTCGTACTCCAGCGTGTTCTTGGTGGTGCCATCCACACGGATCTGGGCAGCAACAACAAAAGCAGAGGGAGAACATGAGGATTTCCCCTCCTTCCACTGGGAGTAAATAGCTACAGGAGCACAGAATGATTTGTGTTGAAAGGAACTTTGATCACCCCACCTTATTCCAAACCCTCTGCCATGGGCAGGGACAATTTCCACTATCCCAGGGTGCTCCAAGCCCTGTCCAGCCTGGCCTTGGACATTTCCAGGGATCCAGGGGCAGCCACAGCTTCTCTGGGAAACTTCTGTCTCACCACCCTCACAGTAATATGCATCTATTTATAATATATTTACAAAATAATCATTGGACTAACTCATTTTGGTCCAGGTTTTTTGGAAAACAACCACTGCCAACAAAAAGCGAACTTTTCCCAGCCTCCTCACCAGAAGGATAAATCAGATTTCATCACTTCTGCTGCTCCCATCAACACAAGAGCACTGCAAAGAACAATGCAGAGCCTGCTGGCTTTTATCTGGCACTGTCACTGTGCTCCTGTCACCGCCTGGACAAATCTACCACGCTCAAAATGATGGCAAGGAGGGAAGGATCTGTGGTGGTGATGAGCAGAAGATAAAAATCCACACAAATCTGCAGGACTGACTCACTCCAATGCTACTCAGATAATATTATTGCTCTTATTGCTAATGTTCCACGGGGCAATTTATTATTGCAGAGTGTTCAGTGCAACACAGACTATTTCTCTTGCTGATTGCATATATCAGGTATTGAAATCAGTCCTGCACCAATGTGGCACCTTATGATTCCAGACACATCTCATAACAGGGTGTCACTTAGGGACATCAATAACTGGGATTATGAGGAGGAACAAGACACACAGTCCCAGTCTAGCCCTGACAATGATCCAGTGATACAGAGGAAAATGCAGAAAACAACAGATTTTTCTTTACCTGCTTAAAAACAATTTCTAGAGTTTGGGCTCAAAAGCAGCTGGAGAAGGTTGATAATCCCTTTCAATATGGAACAAGTCATGATAAAAGAGCTATTCTCAGGAGTTCTCCTGAATCTTGTGAGGCTCTGTACAGCAGCAAACCCCACAGTCATATTTCAGAGATGCATCCACATTCCTTATCTCCCCCTGTTTCCTATGTCCTGCCTTCCACCTTCTGAAAATGTTCTATCCTGCAGCAACACAAACACCACAGTACCCTCCCCTAAAAGGAACAAAGTTGTAGGAGATCATCATGCCCCACATTGTAATCTCCATTCCTTCCTGACCAAAGATTCCCAGTCTGCAGTTGCATAGCTGAGCAAAAAGCACCCTTCCCATCCAAAGGAAACAACAAGCTGTGGAGAACTTATGGTGTCAAGACCTGTTCCCACTGTTCCCTGGCACAGTCCTTGAGCTTGTTCCTTCTGTATCAACCTCTCAGCCAAGAAACTGAGCCTGAATCATCTTCTGTATTGGAAAGTCAATGAGAAGGGAAGAGAGGGAATGATAAAGGGTCTGGAAAGTCTGTGTGAGGAAAGGACAGCAATGATATACAGATGGTTATCATTGTCCTTCCTTGATGTACTCACCTGCTGTGGGACAACAAAGGAATATGATTTTCCCCAGGAAAGATAAGGAAAATGAAGCAGAAAGGACTCAGAGGGACTCTCTGTGGCAGCAAAGGGTGTGGAGAGTGCTCAGGGATGCTCAGATCCTGCATTTTATCCATCAGACTCCACAGAAGTGGGAGCACGTGCAGGCCTTGGCTGCTGGGCTGGTCCAGTGACAAGGGAGGATTTGCAGTTAATTTGTCATCTTGATGGAGCTGCTGATGGCAGCAACACACATCCAACATCAGCACACAGAGAGGTCAGGGCCTGCAGCCCAGCACTGAGCATCCCTGAAACACAAAGAATTTGGGACCTAAAGCCCAGCACTGAGCATCCCTGAAACACAAAGAATTTGGGACCTAAAGCCCAGCACTGAACATCCCTGACACACAAAGAATTCAGGGTCTGAAGCCCAGGACTGAACATCCCTGAAACACAAAGAATTCAGGGCCCAAAGCCCAGCATTGAACAGCCCTGACACACAGAGAATTCAGAGTCTGAATCCCAACAGTGAACAGCCCTGACACACAAAGAATTTGGGACCTAAAGCCCAGCACTGAGCATCCCTGACACACAAAGAATTCAGGGTCTGAATCCCAGCGCTGAG
>WEIU01004743.1:435976-490845 GCA_013389925.1 Aegithalos caudatus | reverse complement strand
AGGGAAGGGAAGGGAAGGGAAGGGAAGGGAAGGGAAGGGCTGAGGAGCACAGGGGCTCCTGTTGGGGCTCTGCCCTGAGCCCATCAAATACCCCCACAGCAGGAACCTTTCCTCTTCCCCACTGAAGCTTTCCAGCTCCAAGTTCTCCCTCTCAGGGAGCAGTCAGGGAGCTTTTTCTGCTGCCTCCACTCTGCCTCCCCCCAGTCCCTGGTGGCTTCTCATTCCCATCAGAGCATCCTCACTCTCCGCTGATCCCTGTGCTAAACAAACCTCACATCTTCGCTGCTTTGACCTTGATTTTCCAGCACCACCGGGGTCAGATCTGCAGGCTGCCAGATATGTAAGCAGCCAATTATCACCCCAGGGCTCAGCCACTGTCCTCAGCCTTTGCCAGGGCCCATTAGAGGGGAAAAGAGCTCGGAGATGGAAGAGGCAGGCTGGAGGAACAGCCAGCTGGAGTTAACAAACCATGGAGACAGGAGGCACAGCCCCCAGGGATCTCCCCCGGGCATTTGGTGCAGGTAAAAGATTGCAGAGGCTTCACACCAGGAATGCAGAGCTACTGGGAAGTGATTTAACAGCTATTGCTGGCCTAATAGCCTGAAAAGTCATTATTTTTGCAGAGGGGGAGGGAGGGAAGGAGGGACAGGGCTCCTTGCATTGTACCTGTGCAAACACACACACGTGTGTTCACAACCCAACAGCTGAAACCCCTCTCCCAAGTTAAATCTAGTAGTTCATAAAAATTCAGAAAATTCAGAAAGGAAAATTCAGAAAAAGGCCAGAAAATCTGGCAGACATCAACCCATGCTGCACAGCCCATGAGGTGATTATTGGAGAATGCAGCCAGAAATCTGATCCTTAACTCCAAACATCCTTTACCTGTCTTAAACCCTGTCTTTCTTATGTTGGACCCCAGGCACAGAGCCCTGAGGATTTCCACCTTCCCTGCACATTCTTCACAGTCCTGGGCATCAGACAACACAACTGCACTTTCTCTTAGAGATTTATTCCTGGCTCCAAGGCTCCCACTAGCACCAGGGCACTTAGGTTGGTAAAAAAAAAAAATCAAATAAGAGTCTGTGAAGGAAAACTGGGAAGATTCTCATCAAAGCCTGCAGGTGATCACCACTAAAGTCAGGGACACAGAAACAATCTCTGCTTGGAAAGCTCCCCAAGTTTTCAACTGCAGGGAATTTGAAGAACACATCACAAATCCCTCTGTTCCTGCTCTTCTCTGCTGCCATCAGCCACAAGCCCCAGCTGGAGCTGGGGTGCTGGCATGGATAGTTTTCTTCTGACTGAATGATGGGCATTCCTATATTCAAGACATTTTTTGGGAGCTGCAGGATGGGAAGCTGACAAATAGTTCAGTTGGGATCATGTCTGGGAGCTGCCTGAGGATCAGGAGCTCCTCTACAAGGGAAGAGGGAGGAGAATAAGTGATAGAGGGGGCTCCAGGACCACACATGAGTCTCAAAATGCTCAGCCCACCACAACCCACAGTCCACAAACACCCCCATCACTTCCACAACACCATCATCTACCTGCTCCCACTTCTTGAATGCTCTGTCTGACCTGGACATGCACATCCCCCTTAAACCCCCAGTGCTCAGCTCAGCTCCCTTGTCCTCTAACCCAACACATGTGGGAGCTCCCAGGGCCCAGGCTGCACATTAATCCTCCTTCTCCTTCCTCCTGGAAGGTTTCACTCCCTGGGCTTGGCTCAGCAGAGCAGGCTGCTATTAAAACATCAGCACGATGCTTCCCGAAGGTCAACTACCAAGGGACCCATTCTGGCAGCTGTTTGTTTGTTTGTCTGAACATTATCTAGAGCTGGCTGTTTATTTACATCCATTGAAGTATCAGACAATAAATATCCTCTCCCAGTAGCAAGCAGATGCTTGCACTCGAATGTTCTGGCTAGAGCTGACTTCAAAACCATCTCCTTAATGAGCAAACAGAGTTATTAATCTTTAAAGACACAGGCTCTGGCCTTCTCTGAGTACCCACCCTGGTCAGGGTTAGACCCACAGGCATCCTGGCAAGCAGCCCACGGGTCTGGAAGATGAAAGGAGGTAAAAGATACCTTCCATCATTGCTTTTCAGTGTTATCTGGGCTTCCCCAGCTGCTGAGGGATCCACGGGAGGCTGATGCTCGAGGACAGCTTCCCCCAGCAAGTTGGTGGCAGATGCCTCAATCACACTTCTGAGAGGGACATAGAGGTTGGTATCACACAGTTATCAAAGAGAGGTGACACAGTGGTCCTCTCCAAATCATGAGGATGGGCTCAAAATTGTCAAGGAAAGAGCAGTGGGATTGGAGGACAAAAGGAATTGGTGGCAGCAAGCACTTGGTGCCTTTGCTGGAAGATAAATGATAATTATGGCAAAAAAGAAAATATCTTTAAGCTCAGCACAAACACCTGCCTTCCATACCTCTGTTAGCACCTCTATTCTTTCCTGTAAGGTGACATTTCCTGCTAAAATCCATCCACACAGATGGATTTCAGGGGCTTTACTCCAGGCCCATCAAAGCCTGATCCCATAGACTGAATCAGTGTTTGGATCAGGTTAACATCCTCCAGTTTTGAAAAGAAAAAACTGGAAAATTCAAGAAAAAAGGCACTGGCACAGGTTGTTCAGAGAGGTTTTTTATGCCCCATCTTTGGAAGTGCTCAGGTTGGATGGGGCTTGGAGCCTGATCAAGTGCAAAGTGTCCTTTCAAACTTAACTTCAGACTCACTTCAGAAACACACTCCTAACCCAATCTCCTCTACAGCCTCACTTGTATTTTATTTGTCCAAGCAGCTTGGACTGCTCTCTGGCAGCAAAATTTTAAAAAAAAGGATAATTTCCGCTGTGCCAGCTGGGCTCAGCTGTTTCTTACTCCTCTAAAACCATCACCTCCTGCCCAAGAGCATCATTCCTGGCCTACCAGAGTCAAAATAAAGTCCCCTTCAATTAATATCTCTGTATAAAGCACTTAAAAGCCAACCCAGGGCTGCTGGGAGCGTGGTGGGGAGCAGGATCAGGATGACCAGCCAGGCAGGCAGCAGGAGCAGACGCTGGGTGGATGAGAGTCATTACAAATAATTAAATGAATAACTAAGCAGAAGAGGAGCTTGGTGAACCATGGCACGCTCAGCCAAGCCATCCCTCCCCACCACTCTGCTTTTGTGCAGCATCAGCAGCCCCTGGGCTGATGAAGTTCCAGGGAATTCATCATCTCCTGCTCCAGCAGCTCTCGCTCAAGTCATGCTGGTGACTTATTTTGGCCATGAAATTGCCCCATGTTCCCAGGGGAGGGATTAAATGGTTGCCAGGAAGATTGCAAGGGTGGATTTCAAAGGGAAAATCCTTCAGGTCATGGAATCAGGCCCTGCTACCTCTGCCTGGGTGTGAGGGAGCAACCATGACCGTGGTTCTGCCTCAGAAAGTAGGGAAAATGTTTTGCATGAGGAAAGCAAGAGGTGAGAGGACAAGCTTTGTCCTCCCCATCCCCTGAGGAATCCTTCCTTTGCCATCCCTGCCTCTCCTGCTTGCAGGGCATTTCACTGAAATCACCATCATCATTTCTCACTATTGGATTAAGGCTCTGCAAACACCATTTCCAGGAGATCCAAGCAGCCCTGGAGCCCAGCACATCAATCCAGGCTGCTCTGAGAAAGGCCCAGCCAGAGCCTTATGACTGCACAGGGGCCACTAATACTTCATTGCTTTTCCAATAGCTGTTCCTCCCTGTTTTATGAACCTAATGTTCCCCAGAGGATGCCAGGACTGCTGGCTGCTGCTCCTGGAGTGGAGAGGGAGAAAGGGCACAGCAGGCAGTGCATGATCTCATGTCAGGCCCTCCTGATGCTCACCTACTCCTGCTTTTCCATTGATTTGGGTTGCATGATGGAGCTCTATTGATCTCAGAAAGACAGGGAAGGGGCCAGTGACACTCCATGTTCTGCCCAGTTCCCTCAGTTTTCCAGTAAAATAATCCTTTCTAATTTGCCTAAAGCTTATTAACAGGAGATCAATTCCTAATAAAACATGGCATTTCAATAGCCCTGTCTGCCCACCAATCCTAAAGGCCTTTAGAAATGCTAATTGAAAAAGCAAGGGATGAGGTGTCCTTAACTCCTGCCTAAGTCAGCAGCCAGAAGCTCCCTCTCTCTTCTGCTGTACACATGTTTTAAAGTGCTGCTTGCCTGGGCCATGCCAGCCCATCCAAACACAGATCTCAGAGCACCTCCAGCCATGTGGAGAGCCTGGAAAACCAGGTGTTCATTGTTTTTGAATGTCCTGCTCTCAGTGCTGTCCAGAACCCAAATTGTCATGACAGGAGCCACTCTGAGCAGAGGTGAGAGCTGATCTGGACAGGAGAGTCATGGAATCATGGAATGCTGTGGGTGGGAAGGGACCTTAAAGACAATCCAGTTTCATCTCCTGCCATGGGCAGGGACACCTTCCACTATCCCAGGTTGCTCCAAACCCCATCCAGCCTGGCCTTGGACACTTCCAGGGATCCAGGGGCAGCCACAGCTTCTCTGGGCACCCTGTGCCAGGGCCTCCCCCCCCTCACAGCCAAGAATTTCTTTCTAATATCCCATCTCAATCTCTCCTCTGTCAATTTAAAAGGGTTCCTCTTTGTCCTTTCTCTATCACCTGTGTAAAAGTCACTCTCCCAAAATGTGAGACACCACAAAGCAGAAGAGACAGCAAAGCAGGTGGGCCTTGCAATGCCATCAGGTTCCTGGTTTGTATTTCCTTTTTCCAGGAGGTCTCATGTGACAGAATCACAGGATCATTAAGGTTGGAAAAGACCTCCAAGATCACCAAATGCAATCCCACAGAACGAATCCTGCCATCAGCAGACAAGGCTGATTTGCTTCACCTACAGCACAGCAACATCCAGGGAGAATGGCTCTTCCTCATCTCTCCAGCCACACATTTCCCAGGGCCTTTTCTCCCAGCAGCAATAGAGGGTTTTGAAGAAGACAGCTTTCCTGGAATGACTGCTGGCTAATCCTGATCATCTGCAGGCACTGCAGTGTAATCCCCACCCCACACACCCTCAGCCAGGCAGGGGGCACAGGGGTTTCACTGGGCAGGGCCCACAGGGATTAATCCCTGCACAGGAGTCACCCACTGACCTCTGGTGTAATCCTGGAGAATTGGGTCAAGCACAGCTGTGCCTGGCTGCTGGACTGGAGATCACCCCTGCAGAGGCAGCACAGCACTGAAGGGCACAGCAGGGCTCCTGCCTCAGGAGGACCAAGAGAAACACAGGACAAGATCTTGGTGGGCATCTGCTGTGTTTTCTGGAGACACTGGGGTCAATGTGCCCTTGCAGAGCTACTGGGTGTTCTGGTTTCATGGTGGTCACAGATCCAGCACAGTGGAATCCACTGGAATCATGGAGTGGTTTGGGACGTGCCCTTGCAGAGCTACTGGGTGTTCTGGTTTCATGGTGGTCACAGATCCAGCACAGTGGAATCCACTGGAATCATGGAGTGGTTTGGGACGTGCCCTTGCAGAGCTACTGGATGTTCTGATTTCATGGTGGGTCAGTGTCTCACACAGATCCAGCACAGTGGGATCCACTGGAATCGTGGAATGGTTTGGGTTGGAAGGGATCTTAAAGCTCAGCTCATTTCAAATCCCTGCCAAGGGCAGGGGCACCTTCCACTATCCCAGGTTGCTTCAAACCCCATCCAACCTGACTTTGGACATTTCCAGGGATCCAGGAGAAGCCACAGCTTCTCTGGGCACCCTGTGCCAGGGGCTCATCACCCTCACAGGGAAGAATTTCTCCTTAATATCCAATCTAAATATACCTTTTGTCAGCTTCAAGCTGCCTGCTTTGTGCCAGTGTCCTTCAATCCCAAAGACAATTTCTTAGCTGACAGAGATCCCCTTTTTTCCACAGCACAGGACTGCTGTCCCATCCCACTGTGGATCTGCACTTACATTTATAGCAAGAGATACTCCTGGCTGCATCAAAATTATGAAATAAATTAGACAAAGTGAAGGACCAACCTTCTGTCCAAAGCCTTTCATTCTGGGCTTGGACATCACTAAACACAGTGAGTTTCTGACTGCTGCTCCCAGCACCATAAAAATTGATAATTACAGCTTGAAGTGTGTCCAATCAGGCTATACCTGAACTGCAGGGCTCACCCTGAAGTGAAACCCTTCCAGAGCTGGAAACAGAGGGAAAGGGAAGGACATGACCATGTCCCTCACCCTCAGCAGGGAGAGCACATCAGGTGTGTGCAGCTCTCACACCCAGGAACTCACTGACAGATGACATCATTTTTGAGAGCAGGGTTTACACACGCTCCCCCGGCGCTCCCTGATTGATAAATTAGACACTCATGAGCCACGTGCTAATCAATGCAAATCATTAGTTTGTAACAACACAAGGCAGGCTCGGCAGAGCTCATTTTTCAAGGTAATGGCCTGCCAAGCATCCGTGTTCAGCTCCCAGCCCTGCCAGGCAATCCATTAAGGGGCTGCTGGCACCTATGGCACGAGGCTGAGCCTTTGCAGTCCAGTCCCCACCAAGGGTGCCAGAGCTCCAAACCTGCTGTTCCTCCTCCTTTTCCACAGCTCCTGGCTCTGCTGCCCCAGACCCAGGCATTTGGAGTGCACTTCCTCCCCACTCTGAATATTTATTCCCCGCTTACCCCAACCATGCAACCTAAAATTAAAGCTATTTAAGCTTGAAAAGTTGTGCTCTGTCCTCTATCAGTGCAAAATGAAGGTGTTGACCTGTAGGTGTGTCCTAGAAAATTCCATGCTGGCATCAGTGACATCTCTAAAGGACAATGTCTGCAGCAAGTTTGGCCAGATAAGGAGGGCATTTGAATGCTCCAGCCAATAGATTTAACATCCAAATTTCTGGCTTCAGGCTCTTACAAGTTCTGTCCAGCTGAGTGAGCACTTTGTGGGAATTGAACTCCATCAGGGAAGGATATGGCACCACTGACCACCCTGTCAGAGCACAGGGAGGGGACAAGGGTGGGACAACTCTGCCCCTGCACCACAGGAGCCCATGCAGCCTCTGTGTCTGCCTCCCAGGCTCTGCAGGTCATTCCCAGGAATAAATCCTGCCACGGGAATTCTGCAACTCCAGATCCTTCAGGGAAAATAAGGATTTTGTTTGACACTCCCAAAGGTAAAGTTCAGGTCTCACAGAGAGGGTCCTGCTGCTGGGTGCTTGTATTTATAACCCCAAAGGTCATCCTAGTTCCACTCAGGTGCTTCTGTTTCTCTCAAATCTGTGGAATTTCTTTCACAAGGCAAATATTTAAGGAACTTGTTAACTTTTAAATATTTATGGCTGTTATTGCCATCACTCCTGGCTCTTCATAAAGAGACTGTAAATGGATGCTTTGGGTCACAGCGGTTCTGATTGGGATTAAGGGAACAATAATAAAAAAAAAAAAGGATGAAAATTACATTTTCACATGTGAAAGCATGTGTGTCAGCTCGTGAGCTGCAGAACCCAAAATGCTCCCTAAAATCTGGTCAGCTCTTCAGCAGGGGTCAAACTGCAGATAAAAATAATTCAGACAAGTTGCAACAGCAGAAAGACTCAAGAGTTTTGCCTCAGAAATACCCAGAAACGTGAACAGAACTGACCAGACACAAAAATCCCAACGCAGCTGGCCTGGAGCACAAACCCTTCTGAGGGACAGCTCAAAAACCGAGGCAGGGAGTAGTGTGGGATGGAATGAAGACACAGGCACCACAACACAGGCTGGGTGATGAACACAAGGCCTTTATAAGTGCCTGTTTCACGGGGCTGAGGGTCCAGATTCCCGCAGGGATGAGCTCATCCCGCCGGGAACACGGTGACCCTGAGGGTTGGGAGCCGTGGGGTGGGGATGCAGGGCAACACCACAAAGGATCCTTTGATTGTGGCCAGACAGGGTGAGCTTGGAGACACCCACGGGTCCTCACCACACTGTGGCACTTGAGAGGGAGCCAGCTGCCCTTTGGCAACGGGAGGCACGAGTGGAGAGGCGGGAATTCTCATGGATGCGCGGGAATTCTCGTGGATACACGGGCACCAAGGCACACATCAGTGCAGCAGGATAAAGGGTGGGAGTATCCAGGTAGGCAAAAAAGGGGGTGTGGAGGCACCCAGAAAACACCTGGATGTAAGAATGCACCCCACACCTCACCAGGTGTTTCCATACTGGGGAAGATTTAAGATTCACCCCTTGTTGTTGCAATAAGGTGAAGAATCCAGAAACCTCTTTGCTCTCCTGGCAGTAATTGGTTCAAAGCCAAGACAAAAACACTGATAGATCTTTTTAGCAGTTCCTCAAAAAAGTAGCTATTCTCTATTAGGCTGTTTACAAAAAAAAAAAACCCACTCAAATCATTCAACATTTAAGAGAGAGCACAAAGCTTCTCAGAGCATTCTGGAGGTGTTGTAGCAGGTGTGTGGGACCTGTCCTACATTGTGCCCAGCTTTGTTCTTTGGTTTTTGTATTATTTTCTTCTTTTATTAAAAGCTTTTTGCTTTTTCAAGACACATTTGACCATGATGTCTCACTAGTTATTTTAAGCCATTTTTCTGTGAGGTGCTGGACACCCTCAGAGGTGTTGAACCCTCACAGAGCTAATTACACCTGGCTCATCAAGGAATTCAGTACCTGGGTGCTCCAGGATCATCCTCCTGGCTTGAGGATGAGCTCACCAAGGGACCCAAGGGGTGATGTAGAGATGAGCACATGCACACACTGACTTAAAATGACAGAAAAATGGAATTGGGGAATGTTTGGGTTGGAAGGGACCTCTAAAGGTCACCTAGTTCAACAACCAGGGACATCTCCAACTGGATCAGGTTTCCCAGAGCCCCATCCAGCCTGGCCTTGAATGATTCCAGGGAAGGTGCATCCACCACCTCTCCGAACAAACGTGAGCCAGTCGTAAAAACCTTCCTTACATCTCACCTAAATCAACCCTCCTTCAGGATAAAACCATCACCCCCTGTCCTATCACACCCAGTGGAGACCTCAGGCATTCCCCCAAAAGGATGTGCCCCCTGTAGCAGATAAGCCATGGAATCTGATCCAAAGGGGGGCATTCCCACACCTCGGGTGTGCAGGGCCTTGGGCAGCTCCAGGCGCCAGCGAGGGCAGCGAACTCAATCACAGCCTGTCACATTCAATCTTGGAGATGGAGAGACACATTTGAAATTTCCCTTTCATGTTAAGAGAGGCAGACCAAAGCTCCTGCTTTGCTGAGGATTTGGGTGCTTTCACCATTTTCTTTTTGAAAAAAAAAAAAAGGACAAATCAAAAATCGTATCCCGGAGATGATATCACTGGTCAAGTGAGATTGGCTGTTCTTGCACTGAAATTTGTGTCAGATGCTGGTGCTAAATGACTTCAGAAATGCAGAGTGATGGGCTGTGAGTGCATCACTGAAAACAGAGAAATCTGGGACCCACGGCCCTTTCCTCACTCCCTTGCTGAGACCACTGTGCTTGGGTGTTTTGGGAACAATTCCTGTCAGGAAAATGGGGACAGGTTATCTCCAGGGCCAGGGCAAAGGGGAACCTGAAAGAAAAGCTGTCCCCAGCCCCTTTTGTCAGCTGACACCCCTGGGGCTAAGGGTGAGATAATGAGGTCCCACATATCTCTGGGCCCCAGCCCCACTGACAGGGCTGTGCTCTGCAAAGGTTATTGTGATTCAATTGCTGACTCTTTCAGCTCCTGGGCTTCTCAATGCCAAGGTGACCTATTAAGAACTTAATATCAGATAAAAAAAAAAAACAAACACAACATCCCTCAAAGCTTTTTTAACCTTCATAATCTATGTTTATCCGCAGAAAATAGAAGGAGGAGAGAAAAAGAGAAAGGGAATGCTTATCTTCCAATATTGCCTCAGATAAAAGGGAAGCACCATCTGGGGACAAAACTTCACATTTGACCTTTCTCCCCTTTCATGAAAGCAGCCAGAAAACTGATCCAGCACTGAAACAGTGGATGAGGCCTCTTGCATTCACCTCCCACAGACTGAAGGATGCTCCCAATCTACCACAGGTTCCTCCTTTGTCTCTGACACCTGACCAAGGACATGACTCTGCAGCCCAGCCCCAGCACAGATCTCCTTCCTCCCCATCCAGCCCCAAATGAGCAGCCCTGACCCCAGACAGTCCCAGCTCTTCCACCAGCCAACCTCCATCCAGAGCAAAGGTCTCACTGAGGCTTTTCCTCCCCAAGAACTCCTCTCATTTCCCACTGGTCCCTCATTAGTGACCCAAAGATGTCTCTCAATGCTTTTTTTTCCTTCCAGGAGCACCAGACAATTTGTTGGTCCTGCCCATCCAGAGGATCTCAGACTGGTTTGTGTTGGAAGTGACCTCAAAGATCATCTCATCCCTGCCCATGCCATGGGCAGGGACACCTTCCCTGGAGGGATTTAAAAGCCATGTAGATGTGGCCCATGGGGACACGATTTAGTGGTGGCTTCAGCAAAGCTGGGTTAATGCTTGGACTGGATGATCTTAGAGGTCTTTCCCAACCTTGAAACTCTATCATTGTATCATTTTAATTATTACCTCCAACAGTGTAAGATATTCCCAGACCCTTAGTTCACAGGAGTTCCCTGCACATCAATCAGAATTAACCAGAAGCATGTTGAAACCCCTCGATTGAGTCATCCAAAACTAATTCAAATGAATTTAAAGATCACAGTGTGGCAGACCCATTTTGAACGTGGGTAAATCACCAGCCAGGACCATCAGTGTGAAGCCCCCATTGAGAAGGAAACAAAAGTGGGAATGCAGAAGGTGAGGGAATGATTTCAGCAGTCATCCAAGCACACCCAGCACCAAGCCAGGTCTGTGGGAGAGAAGCTGATGATCCCATGGAGGAAGCAGAGCCCTCCAGGTGCACCCCAAAGGATCAGGAGATCTGCTGGGAACCTCCCTAAGGAGCAAGGCAAGGCACAAGGGATGTCCAAGGGAGAATTAACAGAGCCAGGGGGGTTTAGGAGGGAAGTGCTGATATATTATTCCACCTTGGCAGAGGCAGGAGGCTCCTGGGAGGGGAGAAATGCTGCCTGAGCCACACAGTTTGGGGCCTGGCTTCTGAGATGGGAATCAGACCCTGGATCAGGCTGGTGAGGAGTCAAAGTTGCCCCATAAATTGGTTAGAATTGTGATGGTTTTAGCTTTCGTGTTTTTCACATTCTTTGCTGCCTGGGGGTGTAGCTCTAAGCTTCACTTTCAGTGTCAGTGTCAGAGTAGGGACACAAAACAAATCCTTTCCTAGATGGAGACCAAGGACAACTCTTGCAAGTTTTCAGGCCCAAAAGCATAAAAAAATGAGAACTGAAGAGAGAAAAAAAGGATGGGACTTCACACCCTGAAGCTGTAATGGGACAATTAAACCCCAATGTGCAAATGGACCAAAACTTATAAAAGTGTGAGATTTTGTGACTGTTTATCCATTCTGTGACCATTTTGGGTCCACCTTGGGTGTAGCCCTGGCCAGGCTCTTGTCCTGCCCAAGGTGTATCCTAAAGGCTTTTTAATGAATATCTGCTTTATTCTCCAGCTCTGTCCAGTCTCTGTTTCAGATCAGCCTTCCCAAAGCATCAGTGATGTTCATAAACTTAACACCATCATCCAGCATTGATCCAGCCCAAAACCTCTTGTCCACAGAAGGCAGAACAGGAATGTAGGGAAATTCAGAAAGCAGAGTCTGGAAAAGCTGAGCACATAAGGGACCTGGGAGACCATTTCTAGGGATGCTTCAGCTGAACCAGGTGGTGCACAAGGACCACAGCCCAGCAGGGGAGCCAGGGCAGAGCTGAGAAGTGTCACTGTCCTTCCAGCAGGGCCAGCTTACAGGTCCTGCAGCTCCCTTTGTGTCTCAGATCTTTCCCCAAACTTGTGTCAGGACCAGAGCAATGTCCTGTCTGAGGCAAACTAACCAGGTACTCTTCTAATGTCAGAGATTAAGATGCCTGAGCTCTAAAAGCAACATCCCATGAGTTTCAGGACTGCCCCATCCTCTGAAGGGTTTGGTGTTTGCCTACACAGCTCATTACCCCTGTGCAAGCTGCTCATCCCTGGGATACATCAGTGGAGAACAACAAACAGCTCCTGCCTGAAAAAACCTGTGGGGACAAAGTGCAAACATTCCTGGGGTGGTCACTGCCATGGCCCAGACAGCAGTGCTGAGTTACAGAATCACAGAATTACAGAATCACAGAATCACAGAATCAAATCACAGAATCAGAATCACAGAATCTCAGAATCACAGAATCACAGAATCAGAATCACAGAAATCACAGAATCACAGAATCAGAATCACAGAATCACAGAATCACAGAAATCACAGAATCACAGAAATCACAGAAATCACAGAAATCACAGAATCACAGAATCACAGAAATCACAGAATCACAGAATCACAGAATCAGAATCACAGAATCACAGAAACACAGAAATCACAGAATCACAGAATCACAGAATCAAAATCACAGAATCAGAATCACAGAAATCACAGAACCACAGAATCACAGCATCACAGAAACACAGAAACACAGAATCACAGAATCACAGAAACACAGAATCAGAATCACAGAAATCACAGAAACACAGAAATCACAGAATCACAGAATCACAAAACTACAGAATCAGAATCACAGAAATCACAGCAAGAACTAGGCTGGAAAAGATCATCAAGTCCAACCTATGACTTAACATCTCCTCACCAACTAAACTATGGAGCTTTTTATAAGCAATTTCAGGGACAGTGACTCCACCACCTCCCTGAGCAGATGATTCCAGTGCCCAATCACTCTTTTAGTGAAGATTTTTTTTCCCTGATGTCTAGCCTGAACTTCCTCTGGTGCATTTGGACAGCAGAATTTGGGAGAAAACTGCTTCCCCAAGACGATCATGGCATTGCTTTGAGGTTCCTGGGGTTCCCAAACTGGATATTTCCCCACTATTTTTGAACACATCAATCAAGGAGGAGAGCACACAGCAAGCTCAGCTGGGAAGTGACAGGAAGGTGATGGAAGAACAGCATCTCCTGGCTCCACAGCCACCCCCTGTGTCCCGTGGGCAGGGAGGGGACAGCAGGATCATGTCCCTCACACAAGCAGAGGGATCACTTTCCTCTGGGACCTCAGGGTAACCCGGGCAATGAAACCCGAGCCAAAGCCACTCTGACATCAGGTCCTGGCTGGAGACAAAGCAAGGTCAGGAGTTCAGCATCGATACAGCCAGTGCCAGTCAGGACACAAAAGCTCTGGGATCAGATGTACCTGCCCAGGGCTGCTGGGGAGGGAGGGCTTTGAGATGTATAATTACTGCTCCTTTCATCCCTGCTGCTCTTTCCCTCGGTTCACACGGCTCTCCTGGCTCTGTCCTTGCAGGGGTTGTGTCCCAGCAGTGTCCCCCACACAACCACACCAGGAAGGTGCTGGGAGGAGCTGGAAGGAGAGGGGTGTCAGAGACGAACCCCCCTTCACTGCAGGGTTCAGCAGCATCGCTCCTAAGGGCAGCCAGTTACATCCATGGTCAGCTCCAGCTTTGTGGTAGAGCAAATTGTGGAATTATAGAATGGTTTGGGTTGGGGGGGGATATTAAAGATCATCCAGTTCTATCCCAGGTTGCTCCAAGCCCCATCCAACCTGACCTTGGACACTTCCAAGGATCCAGGGGCAGCCACAGCTTCTCTGCCAGTGCCTCACCACTCTCACAGCCAGGAATTCCTTCCCAATATCTAATTTAATCTAATCTAATCTAATCTAATCTAATCTAATCTAATCTAATCTAATCTAAATCTCCCTCCTTCAGTTCAAAGCCATTCCCTGTGTCCTGTCCCTCCATCCCTTGTCCCCAGTCCCTCTGCAGCTCTCCTGGAGCCCCTTCAGGCCCTGCCAGGGGCTCTGAGCTCTCCCTGGATTCTTCTCCTCTCCAGGTGAGCACCCCCAGCTCTCCCAGCCTGCCAGCGAGGTTACCCCACATTTACACACCAGTAACACCAGAGACATTCATGTGTGCTGGTGACTGCAGCTAAAATAAAAAGGCCCTTAAACCTCCAAAGCAGGAGTGACTCCTTTTCCTTGAAGTCCTTCCAGAGTGGGATAGTGCAGGTGTTTCATACTCCCAAAGTTTGGAGTATTATTCACTGAAATCCTGAGTTAAGGAGACATAACATGCAAAACCCTGTGCATTTTGAGGTACACACTGACCTTACCCAAACAACAGCTTGAAACATCTGCAGTGCTGAGGATTCCCTGAAAAACAGACTTTTTACAGGAATTGCCATTTGCTCCCTCTTTCTCTAACCCTCATCTCCTTTTTAGGGAATGCCTTCCCCATTTCTGGCATTTTGTTGTGATGAAATGACATCAGTTCCACAAAACTGAAACAAAGCACATCAGCCCCAGGTTTGGAGATCATCACAATCCCTTGAGGATGCTCCACAGAGCCCCAGGGAAAACAGAGTGACAACTGCCTGGAGCTCCCTTGTTTCATCCTCTTTCCCCAGATCTGCCTCATAGGACAGAAAAAGAGGGGGGGAAAGTGTTTTTTTAAATAGCTATTAAACCAACCCTTCCCAAGCTTCATCAAAAGTTTCCCTTGTCCGTGGGAGACGGCGAAAAAGCAGCTCTGCCTCAACATCTGGTGCAAAAGGAGGGGAAGGAGAAGGGGCTGGGGCTGGACTCCCGATTATTTTTGGAAGCTGCCAACCCAAACTCTTTGCTCCTTTTTGGCAGGAGCTTCTCCACGTGTGCAGCAGATGGCGCAGCTGCCGTGGCTGTCCCGCTGCCACCTCTGTCCCCACTGTCCCCAAACCATCCCAAACGCTGTCCCTCTCTGTCTGGGAGTCTCTTCCTGGCCTTTCTTTTAGCTGAATCCAGCCCCCAGCACTGGATTTTAGCACTCTCCAAGGAGTTCACAGGGATGAAAAGCCACCAGCTGTCCCAAAGAAGGGGACAAATCCACAAGGGATGCAGGAGGCACAACTCCATCACGCGGAGATGGATGTGCCATTAAAGCCCCACCTCGGCGCCTCCCGGGGGCACTGGCATCATTCACAGCCCCGAACCCAACCTGAGCCCTGCAGCTCTTCCCAGGGTGTTTAAAACAGGGTGAGACAAAGGCCAAGCTCCCAAAAGGGACCACGGGGAGCAATCCAGAGCTGGCTCAGGTGCTTCATCTCCACAGCAGGATGGGGAGAGCTCATCCCTGGTGCAGTGCCAGGCTGGGTGATGGGGACCAGACCCCAAGCAGCTGCCCCAGGAGCCAGGAGCCAACCCCCTCCCTCTGCCTGCACCCTCCTGGGTGCATTCATGGCACAAGACTGGAGCCTTAATGGTTCCCACTGGGCCACTATTTCTGTCGGGCAGTGACAGAGGAAGGCAGTGTGGAGCCTTTATTTTTGGGACTCGGGGCTATCTTTGCAGGCTTTGTTGTTTAAAGGGCCGAGCCTGCTCCCTCTGTGACAATCGGCTGCTTCTTCTCACATCTTCAAAGGCTGCAGCTAAAAGTCATTACACTGCCAATTTTATCCCAAGCCAACAACTTCCCCCAGTCCCTTTTGTGTGGAGGAGCAGAGCGTGATCCTGCCTCTCCTTCTCCTTATTTTTTTTTTAATTCTTCATTTCCTTTTGTTACTCTCTCTCTCTTGGAGGAGTTGGTTATAAAAGGGAGAGGTTGGTGTTTCCACACAGATCTCTTGGCACTGGAAGGAGAACACCAAGAGGAAAATGTTATTGTGTGTGGAAGCATCTTGGCTGTGACAAACCCTGTGGGGAGGGACATGGAGTCAGAAGAAGGAGTTAAAGAAGTTATTTTGGTGAGGAAGTGGTCATGTCTCACATCTCTGTTGGCTGTGGCCTTTCCCCATCCCATCCTCCAAACTGGGAGCTCTTCAAAGCTTCCTGCCCTTGGCCCATGGCCTTGGGAGAGGAGCAGGGACAGCCACGAGCAGGCTGCCAGCTGCCACCTTTGTCCCTGTGGTAGCACTGAAAGCACAGCTGGGAAATGTCTGCTGGATTTATTTCCCTTTTTTCTTNAGCTCCCAGAGTGGCTGCAGAACAGAGAATTCCCTGTTACCACTTGGGGCACCACAGCCACCTCCCTCCTCGACACTGAAAACAAACAGGTTTGTTACGCCTTTTTTTTTTTTTTTTTTTTTTTTTTTTTTTTTTTTTCCTAGAAGAACGTTTTTTCAAACCCAAATTTTACCCAACCCTCCCGTGAAAGTCGCTGCGTTTCTTCCCGACAGCCACAGGGTGTCAGCAGCTCTATGGAGTGGCTTCCTAAAGGGATTCCCAATTCCTTGAGACGTCCCGGAGCTGGAGCAATGCTTTGGGAAGGGTCTCATCCTGCCCATCAGAGATCCCAGTGGGCAGAGAGAGGAGAGCTTTGTCCCACAGGCTGCAGCTCCAAGCCCCTCACACAGAAAATCTGGGGGATTTTAGGATGATCTCAGTATTTCCCCAGAAGAGAAATTATCCAAAATGATCCAAAATGATCCAAAATGATCCATGAGTTGGTGACATGTCCTGGCTGTGAAAGGCTTTTAAGGTTGGAAGGGGGATTTAGAAGGAGAAAAAACTCAGAGGTGACAGCTGTGACAACAAAATGGACTAAATGTCCAAATTCCTGTGTTTCTGAAGGTTTGAAGCCAACTCCCAGGGGATATTCCCAAGGGGAATATCAGTGGGATTGGGACAGCCAATTCACACATCGAACATCTCCTGTACAGCCTCCTTAATGCAGGGATTGGGCTTTTCCAACTCACACCAAAGGTTCCATCCATGAGTTAAAAACTGCCCTTGGCCTTCCCAGCTCCACCTGGGCAGGGAGGCATAGGGAAAAATCCATGGGCACCCCCAGCCATAACCCCTGGAGCATCTGGAGGCACAGGGGATTGAATCTTGTGCCCACTCTGCCCTTCCTTGTCACTCATTCCGTGCCTCCAGTGTCCCCACCTGCGATGTGGGAGCAGGGAAATCTTCCCTCCCTTCCAAAACCCGGGCAGCAGGAGAAGGAGCTGGAGAAACCTGGCAGAAACCCCTCAAACTCCACTTTTGTCACAACACTGCCCCTTCCACACTCCCCTGAATGTGACAAAATGAGGTGTCACTTGTAGTGACCCAGCTCAAAGCAGGATATTTTGTGTGTAAAGAGGGGAAAATTAAACCAGGCTGAGAACAAACAGCTCAGGAGAGAGCAGCCAGGCTCTGCCCAGCTCCAGACACATTTTGCTGTCACCTCCAGGCATGCACTAAATGTGGGATTCATCTTGTTTAACGTGGTCTCCCTGAAAATTAGACATCTCCCCTAATGAGTCAGGCAAGGCTTCCCCTGGAGTGAATGGGGAGAGACAGGTTTCACCAAGGGGAGATTTGTGCCATCCCAAATAGGTGTCTCAGGCAGATGGAGTGGATTGCTTTCTGGAGATGCCAGTCTCTCTCCATTATCTATAAACAGCAGCTCATTTGGATTCAGTGCTGATGGGCAGCATTAGGTGAGACAAATTTCAGCCTGAGTGAGTGCCTGGTATCTGTCACAGGTGGGGCAGTGACCCTTTCCTGGTTGTCCCTGTGCTATAAAGGTGTGTGGAGGGGTTAGTACAGAAAATCTTAATTTTGAGGGCAGTTTTTGTTTGCTCAAAGTGTCCCATTGCAGCAAGAGGGTCCAAGAAGTGTGCTTTAATCTCTGTTTTTCTTGTTATACTCAAGTGGCACACAATGGGATTGTTGGGGTGTCCTGTGCAGGGCCAGCAGTTGGGCTTGATGATCCTTGGGGGCCCCTTCCAACTCAGGATATTCTATAATTCCACAATGAGGTCAGTTTTTTACATCATTCAACCAATTTTCTGCCCCCCATGACCCTGGCTCCTGCATTTTATGGTTGGGAATAAAATGCCATGGAAAACTCCAAGCATCGATTCAGGTGCCAAAGAGCATTGATCAGCCCTGAGGGAATCTGGAAGAAATTGGAATCATAAAATCATTCAGATTGGAAAAGACCTCCAAAATCATCAAGTCCAGCCTTCAACCAAAGACCACCACACCCACTAAGCCATATCACAAATTCTGTTTGCTTTTTGAACACTTCCAGGGGTGATTACTCCACCACTTCCATGGGGAAACTTGGTTCCTGCCCCATTCAACACCAAATGTTTGGTTTGGAGGGAGCTTTGGCTCATAAAAACCTTTGGCTCTGCCCATCATTTCCCACAATCTCAGCTCCATCTCCATCCAAGTGCCTCCTCCATGGGAGCTCTGTCCAGTTCCCTTCTCCTCACACTTATCCATGTTTTCCTCACCACCTCCCATTCAATACCAGTTCAAATCCACAACAGGACACTTTTTTTTGCCCCTGGACAGCACTGGGATCTTGTGTATTTCTGCAGCAATTCATAAAAAAAATCCCACAAAAGCCTCCTCTGCCTCCTGCTGTCCCATGAAATTCCTCCCAGTGGGGACCACCTCCAGCACCCCTGGCACAAGTGGAGCACACCAGGCTCCCAACATCTGCCAGGCACATTTTCCATCCCCTGCAAGGGGCTCTCAAAGCAACCCTCAGCTGGGATGTTTGTACAAACATGTGTATTTACTGTGTCAACACACATTAGAGAGCAAACACATTAAAAGGAAAAGGAAACAGACTGTGAGATGAGGCCTCTCCAAACCTCACTCTGCAGCCTCTCTCAGGTTGGTGTGGGGAAAGCTCTCATTCCCAAAATCTCACCCCCAGCTTCTGCCTGCCCACACATCCACAGGGATCTCTGGCCAGGAGATATCTCTCTGCTGGACACCTGCCTGAAGGATGGACAATTTAAATGTCTTTGCAATAAATTGGTTCAAAAGCAGGAAATACAGCTGGGATGGAGCAGGGAGTGTGAGGGACAGTGGGAAGCAGAGGAATCCTGCACAAACACAATTCTGGTTCAATCCCAGCCATCTCCAGTGCTGCTCTGCCTTGCCTGTCATGAAGTTTAACCTGAAGGCATCCTCCTCACAAGAGTCCCAGGAGCCCAATCCCTGGAGAACTCTCCTTGATACACAATCCCCAGGCAGGAGCCAAGTTCACACAGGCACAACCAATATTTAGCAAACCTCCAGTTTTTAAATTTTTTTTTCCCCCAACAGGCTGAGGATTTCCAGGTTTGTTTTTTTTTTTTTCATTCAGAGGATGCTGCAGCCAGGAAAAGCAGCACTGAGAGGGAGATAAAAAGATGTTTAAAGAAAAACAATTCCTCCTGACGTGTCACATACTGGATCCAGCTGTTCCTTGCATTCACTGCTTCCTCTTGAGCACAAGTGCACGTGTGAGTGTGCGTGAACACACAGGCAAGACAGACAGAGGTAATTATAAAGCTGGAGCCACCTAGAACTTCCCAGCTGTCAGTCCCAGGGAAAAAAAAAATTATTTAAATGCAGAAACATCCACCAAGTCTCGAGTAAAAGTAGAATCCCTGTTACAAGATGTGAAAAGAAATTTAAATGTGTCCTGGAGAGGACAGGGATCTGGAGGTTTGATGTAAGTCCAGCAAAAAAAGAAAAAAATATTGAAAGCAAAGTCATGAAATCATGGAATGGTTTGGGATGGAAGGGACCTTAAGGATCATCCAGTTCCATGACAGGGAATATGGATGATCCAGTTCCATGTCCATGGGCAGGGACACCTTCCATTTGCCCAGGGTGCTCCATCCAGTCTGACCTTGAATGGGTTGGGGCAACCTCTGCCAAGGCCTCACCACCCTCAAAAGGAAGAATTTCTTCCTAATATCAAATCTACACCTACTCTCTTGTCAGTCTAATGCCATCCAAGGGCATGGGGAAAGTCCCACTGCTGTGCCATGTGAAAGTGTTCTGAGTTTATCCCACAGCATCAAAGGCAGAATCTTCTCCTGAATTCCATTCCCTGCCAGGAAATGCCCCCAGGAGCAGGCACCCCATCCCCTCCTGGTGCAAAGCCCAGTTCACAGCCAGTGCAGCAGCAGGATATGGGAACACTCTCATTTGGGGAGCAGGGGTGGCCCCATTTCCAGGAACCCAAACCCAAGGAAAGTTGTGGAAGTTCTGCACTGCACATCCTCGAAATTCCCACGCCAGACTGCCTGTCAGCAGAAATCCTGGCTCTTGGGAGGGCAGCAACAGGGAGATCTTTAAAGGAAAATCGATGCCAAATGTTGTGATTGACACTTCAAAGGGTGTTTGGCACCTTGCTGAGGAAAAATCTCCATTGTTTTGACCCAGATCTTCTTGCCTGCCTCAAAACCATCCTTCCTTGCTTGTCCACTACCTGAGAGATCCTAGGCATGTGGATCCAGAGCCCAGGCTGCTGCTGGTGAGGGAAGGAGCCCTTCCCATACTGGGATGCAGGAGAAAGTAAATAAATGCAGGTGAGCAATCTCCAAGAGATCTCATCCTCCTGCTGCCTCTGGGAATTCAATCCCTCATTTTCGGAGCACCAACCTAAGGCAGGCTGAGCTTTTGTAGGGTGCATCAGGCTCCTGGGAGCTGTGGGAAGACACCCAAGCCCTTTGGCTGGCTGATATTCCCTGAATGACCACAGTGAAGGAAGAAGGTTGTTAAATCAGGCAAGGCTGTGAGGATGCTGAAGAGCCTGGGATGCAAATCGAGCTGGATGAACTGAAGGAACAGTTCAGAAAAAGGAGAAATAAACAGGGCAGGACTCAGGGAGAGCAAATATTCTCAGCAATAAGAAATGAGAGCACAGAGTCAGAGCAGGCACTGCAGGACTGAGGCAAAAAGGGGATAAATGTGCTTAAATCAGCAGTGCTGGGCTGCTGCAGGAGATCCAGACCCCAGTCCCAGGGATAAGGGGCACATGGCACAGCCCAGCTGCCCTGCTGGTGCTGCCAAGGCTGTGAGTGGGACACTCCAGGGCACCAGGCTCAAGGGGGACCTGGAGAGCCTGAAATTCCATGGCAACACAGGAGGAACTGGGGGGTTGTTTAGAGAATAATCAGCTTCAAATGTGGAGCAGAAAAATGAAGAATATAAATCTTTCTCCCTGTCTGGGGTGGGTGTTCTGTGGAGAGCAGTAGGGAGGCTGGCTTTAGACACTGAAGAAGCTTTTTAGTGTTTTGGGGAGCTTGGAAATTGATGAACAAGCTGAAGGAGCTTCTGTCAGGTGGGATATGGATAAGAGTTGATCCTGCCCTCAATGGGATGGTCTGGGAAAGCTCTCAGGTATCTCCCAACCCAATTATGCCCTGTTTTTGGAGAGCCTCCCCATGCACAGGGGAGGTTCTGGCTGGGGCTGACTCTGCAGCTGCCACTTTGGATGAGAGGAGCTTCCCAAACCCTGCTGAGCTGGCAGGGACCCAAAGCCACCTCCTAGAAATGACAAATCCCTGTTCTTCACCCCTGCTGGCTTCATTCAAAGAGTGGATTCTGTTCAAATTAGCCACCACCTGCACTTCCAGGGAGCCACACTGTCCCAAGGACATTTATCCTGGGGCATGGGCTGCACCCTGCTGCACCCTCTTGTGCTTAGGGCTGCAAAAAACAAAGCACTTTTTAATTGCTGCTTTCCTTGGACACCATGGGGGTGTTTTTCTGTGCACGTGGGGGTGAAATATGGCAAGGTTTTTTGGGGGGGATAATGTGGTGTTGTGTTGTCACAGGTTTCTGCTCCAGCCTATTCCGTTTGTACCCCTCCTGGAATGATTAAACAGCATCAGTACAGCAAAGGATATTTGTCCATGACAGGGAATGAGACCAGTCCCTAGGGCCCTAGAGTCCATCATTGCTCCAACAGAACCACATCTGGCACTGCAGGAGGGCAGGATTGGGCTGTGCCAACCCCCTGACCAACAATGGGTCAGGCTGTGTTCTCTCAGTCTTTCTTTTGTATTACTGTACTTTTATTTTAATTTTCCTAGTAAAGAACTGTTATTCCTATTCTCACATCTTTGCCTGTGAGCCCCTTAATTTCAAAATTATAATTATTCAGGGGGAGAGGGTTTACATCTTCCAGGGAGGCTCCTGCCTTCCTTAGCAAACACCTGTCTTTCCAAACCAAGACAACCATCCACTTCCAATTCCCTGCCATGGACAGGGGCAATTCCCACTCTCCCAGATTGCTCAAAACCCTTGGAAGTGTTCAAGGCCAGGTTGGACAGGGCTTGGAGCCACCTGGTTTAGAATATGACATCCCTGCCCAAGGCCCATTTCAAGACAAACCATCCAATGGTGCAATGATTTTAAAGCAGTTCACATGATATAAAATTCCCAATTATTTCTGCAAAGGGTGTGATTTTATAGGATACTTGAGGGAGAATTTCATCTGATTCTGGCAAGATAGTCCCTAAACTAGAGGCTGGGGAGGTGGGACAGACAGCCTGGGAGTTTTGCTGCACTAAATATCTGTTTCAAGTGTTCAAGGATGGGGCTTGAAGCAGCAGTAGAAGGTGTCACTGATGACATTTACAGTCCCTTCCAACCCAAGCCTTTCTATGGCTCTGTGATACATCCAAATCCCAGGCTGGATCACAGGATGGAGAAAAGCAGTGATCTTACTTAACCCCTGGTAAATTTAATCCAAAGCAGAAAGTTGGCTGCAGCCTCGCCTAAGCTTAAAGCTGTGGGGTAAAAACAGATGTGGAATCCCCAAAGGAGGGCCCCAAACAGGGGAAAGAGCAGGACAGAATGTCTGAGCTGAGGCTGCACACATGTCCCACTGCCAGGAGTTCATGTTCAGCTGTGTGTCCAACCTCCTTGCCAAGGCTGGGACAGCTCAAGTTTGGCACTGCTGGGAGCACAGATGAACCAGATGGCAAAAACTGAGGGTATTTTGGGTTTGGGACAATCATAAAGGAAAAGGTGCATTTTTGGAGTCATGTAGAGCGTAGGTGCTTTATCTCACAGAGGTGTTTCATAATTTCTCTGTACCAGAAATTGTGTGCAAACCTTGCCTGCCCCATGAAGCCACCAACACAAACCCCCTCAGCCCTGATCTACCAAAGGTTTGTCTGGCTGAAATTTTCCATTTTAAGGACACAAATGTGCAGAATGGGAGCATTATCCCCTGGGAGGAAGGTCAAGGGAGCTCCTGTAATGCTGTGTGCCCAGCAAAGCCAGGATCCTTGCTGTGTGACACGTTTCAGCCCAAAGCCTCCTGCAACACACTCATAAATATTCAATTTATGAGTGCAAGACAAGGATCAGCAGGACTACACAACACAGGTGGCAACTTGGCAAAAGGAAAGATTTAAAAAAAAAAAAAAAAAAAAAAAGGTTGGAGGAAGGGTGAGATATCAGCTCTGGATTTGCCAGCTTGTGGAGAGAAGAGAGAACCTGGGTGCTGCAAGGCCATTATTCTGCTGGTTGTTCCCAAAAAGAAAAGCAGTAAATACATCTATGGACTATGAAGTGCCCAGGCTGGCCACCCTTCCTTTAGGGACATCTCCTCAGCTCAGAAACAATGAGATTGTGTCAACACTGACTTCACATCTCTCAAAACTGGCACCAACCAAGTGTGATGGCAGCTCCTGAAGGTTTTTTTTGTCCCATCAGTTCCATGCACCTATTTTTGAACAGGGTGAACCCCTGCCAACCAACAGCTTTTCTGATATTCCCTGATATCATACCTTGCTGTGGGAGGGGAAAATGGGCTGGATTTGAAGCATCCTGGTGGAGATGATGGGGTGGGAGAGCTCTGATGTGACCTCTTGGGTTAGGAAATTGCCCCTTGGAGCATTTCCTCTTGGGTTAGGAAATTGCCCCTTGGAACTGCCTGGAGAATTCCTGCACCCTGCTAGGACACCAGCTGTGATCCACTCTGATTTTCAGGTGATGAGGGACCTCCCCTGGGGCAGGGCAGGGCTTCAAACCCTACCTCCAACTTTTTGAGGTTGGGATGTGCCTTGCACAGCTCACTCCTTTGCCCAGACTCTCCCAAATAAATCCACATAAGTACAGTGGTAATATTCCACATAATTCCCAGCACAGAGAAGCACAAACCTCACAGAGCCCTCAGTGTGGTGGCCACTT
This sequence comes from Aegithalos caudatus, assembly GCA_013389925.1. Taxonomy (NCBI): domain Eukaryota; kingdom Metazoa; phylum Chordata; class Aves; order Passeriformes; family Aegithalidae; genus Aegithalos; species Aegithalos caudatus. Next base: position 466,821 of record WEIU01004743.1, on the reverse strand, counting down.
TCTCTGCTTGAAAAGCCACCTCATTTATCCCTGAAGCCTCCAGCAGATGCCAAATGGCATCTGCAGGGATTTGGCTGAGCCAGACATTCTGGAATCCCAGCCTTTGCCATCTCAGGGATGCCACAGGAGGAGTGGGGATGCAGGAAGGAGGATTTGGGCTTGGAATGGACCTAGCCAGGAAGGGGCTGTCCCTTCCATTCTTGGATGTCACTTGGGTTCTGTTCCCTTCTCCCAGCTGGCTGGAAAACCTCCCACTGCACGGGCAGGTCTGCATAATCCAAGAGGCACCAGATTCCTCTTTTCCTCTGGGATTTTCATCTCAGGAAGAGGCAGAGCCCCAGCAGGCAGAGCCCAGCCTCCCTCAGAAAGTTGTCAAAGTGGCAAGTGGAGCCCTGTCTGCACTGCCCTCCCCTCTCTCCTCACATGGAGAGCTATTTTAAATCCCACTGGTGGCTGCCTTTGTGGTTTCCCTGGCAGAGCTGCCTCCCTGACATCAGAGCAGAACAGGCAGCTGCAAACCCTGTCCCCCTCCTCAGCCCCTGGATGAGCTCAGATGATGATCCCTGCTGCAGGATCCCAAATCCCCTTCAAAGACCCAGGGGTGCATATTAAAGGCTGGATAAAAGGATCTCTACTTGCTGCAGGTATCTGGTGGTCTCACCTGGCTGATGTACAGCTTAAACCATGACCAGGATTCCAGTGTGGGATGTTCTCAGCATCCAAAGGACCTCAGACAGTGTCAATACACCAATTATTGAGATAATTTCTGCTTTTAAGTACCCTAAAAACCACCTTGACTGGCTGCATTTGAAACCCCTGATTAAAGGAACTTCTGGCTCAGCTGCTCCCTGGCTCACACTGGCCCCAACAGCAGCAGGAGAGGATGGATCCACCCAGGGAATCTGTGCCAGTGGGACACAGCCCTGGCTGCCTCCACACTGAAAATTGAGGCTGGAGAGCTTTGAGCACAACGTGGTGCCACGAGTGACATCAGCCTCTCTTAGCTGGTGGCTCCCAGACGCTGCCTTGGATGCTGGGAGCAGGATGGGGAGCCAAACCCCTGCCCTGAGGGGAATTCTGCAGAGAAACAGCTCTGCTGATTCCTTTGTCACTGCCTGACTGTCAAAATGGTCTGGAAAAATCTCGTGGTGGTGTCCATGCCTCTTCCAAAAATCCTCCTGTGAGTGGTAGCAGGGAAAAGGAGTGGAAGATGGGCTGGGAGGAGCACTAAATTCACCCCAGGGAGATGGTGCCAGCTGGCAGATTTGGTGTGCCAGGCTTTGGGGGAGCCATGGCACAGTTGCTCTATGACAGCCTCATGTCTATGCCTCCCTCAGAAGGTTCTATATATAAAATAAATGCAATAAAAGTGTGGGAATTAGGGCAAAGGAAGAAAGAGCTGAGGTAAGGGCAACCCAAAGACCTGGTGTTGTCACTTTCCTTCACATCCCAAATGCTCTTGGGGCCAGCATCTCCAGGATGCAGTGGCTCACCTTGAAAAGCAGAGAATGCAGATACAGAACAGACTTTGAGGGTCTGAAACAGGAGGGATCTGGAGTGCTCCTGGTTACACTGCAAGGACCTTGACTCCCCTTTGTCACAGGAGGACCTGTGGCCTTCCCACAGAAAAAGTTTGGTGGGATCTGTCCTGAGGCCTCAGTGCCACGGGCTGTCCCAACATCACCCCAGCATCCCACAGCAAACAGCCTTGAATAACCCCTGTTCTCCTCCCAGCCAAGTCTAAATCTCCTGAGAAACAGCACCTGGGAAAGGGAGAAAGGGACTGCAGCCAGCATTTGGCACCTGATACTTCTTTTTCTGGAAGGTACTGAAGTGTCTCAAGGACAAGGATGGGAACAGTGCAGCACATCCGTGAATGTTTTAGGATCCTCCACCTCTGTTTTGACACTGTGCCTTGTGCATAATTATTCTGAGGCACAGCCTGAACTCTCCTGCTGCTTAACAGGGGGAGTCAGAGCATCTTGGCAGGATCATTTTGAGAGTGTCTGATGTTGGGAATAAACTTCTCAAAGCAGCAAAGCCGCTGAGCTGGAGAGCCAGCAAAAAGCCACGGAGTGCTGGGAGCTGATTTGGACACTGAGACCTCAGGAAGCAAATGTAAACATCAGCCAGAGGTTCTGGATGGAAGAACTCACCCAAAATCCATGGTTATCCAGCACCCAGGAATTACCAGGGGTTCGTTTCTTGGGTTCTACATCACTGCCCATCTGGTTACCAGTGAACACAGAACTTCCCCATGGGATCGTCAGGGTCCCTTCCAGCCCTGACCATTCCATGGCTCTGTGACATCTGGGACCACTCCTTTGTTTGACACCAAGTGCTCCAAGCTGAGAAACCTCAGGGTTTTTGAACAAGTCACTCCATTCCCAGTGGGATGCAGATGTGGGCAGGTCAGAGTCTGTCCATGTGTGACTGCAGTGGGTCCTGTGCTCATCCATCTGTGGGTTTCTGGTTCAATACACAAATATTCTGCTTTAATACACAAATATTCTGGTTTAATTAAGCCTGGTTTAATGCAGAAAGCTGGAGACAACCAGCTCAGGACCACCTGGGTCCATCAAGACACCCAACACACTTTTCCAGTTGTGGAGAACCAGCTCTGTGATACAACCCTAAACAGAATGACAGCTTTGGAAAAAACCATGTCTATTGCACCCTGACTACAACATCCACATCTCCCTGCCTCTGGAGGGTCAAATACCACTGCTGGAGGGCTGGAGAACTGCACAAATGGTGAGGGTCAGGTCTCTCACATCCCTGTGATGAACACCTCATGTTTCACATATTAAGTATTATTACAGGTGACAGCAAGATTTGCACAGCATGTGGCCACCATCCCACATCTGGGCTCACTCTAAGTGGGTTTTATTTGTTTCTACCAAACCTCAGGGACTTTGGTTGTGCTCCTGACACGAATTTGGGTTTCCTTGAGAGGTAGAAAAAATGTTGAGCCTCCACAGACCAGCGATGGAAGGGTGGTGATGAACCTGATGAGTAGCTGTGGTTCTACATTCCTTATCCATAGGGACATAAAAAATGCAAGCACTCATGTCCATGAACCCTGTGACCCCAAGAGCTGAGGTTGTGTCCAACACTGGTGATAGAACTGTGTGAGATAAGCCCAGCACTGGTTCCAGAAGGGACCCCAGACACAAAAAGCTGCTCCTTCCCTCCAGGCATGACTCTTTTCCATTCTGTTTGCCTTCAGGAGGGGCAAGGGGCTACTCTGTCCATCAGGCTGACAGGGCTGGATGGGGAATTTTATGCCTGCCACTGCCCCTCCAGCTCGAGGGCAGGAGGACACAAAAGAGCTGCTGCTGCTGTGTTTCCTCCTGCCCCCCAACCAGGCAGCTCTGCCTGCATGGGGCCAGGTCTGACCTCCCTTCCCCATCATTGTTCAGCTCTGGCAGGAGAGCAGGACCTCCAGCCCTCCCTTTTTGTCTCTGCCTTATTCACAGACCCCAAGGCTCACCTGGAAAAGGGTCAGGAAAAGCCCAGCCTGGCTGAGCACCACACCAGATTGCAGGGGGATGGAGGATTGCAGCCAAGGGGTGGCTGCAGCTGCAGGAATTAGGGACTGAGAATGAGGAAAACTCTGCCAGGGAAAGGAGAAAGGTGATCAGCAAGACACCGTCACACCTTCTTTGCCCTCCTGGCTGGAAGCACTCAAACCCTTTTCTCCACCTGGATGCAGCTTCATCCCTCTTTGGTTTGGGTGATGTGGCAAAGCCAGAGGACCACAGCAACTGCAAATCATGTGGCTCCTGGTCTCATGCCCCAGCAGGAGCTGATCCCTCCCAGACCCAGTCCTGGCTTCCTCTAGGGTTAGTCACTTTTCTGGCAGCTCTCCATCTGAGCAGCATCCAGCTAAAATCCACCCAGGGATGGATCTGCTCAGCTCTGTGCTGTCTGCAAGAGGGAACCAAGCCAGCAGACCTCAACAGCTCAGAGCCAGCCTCACCTTGCTCTCACCTGTCCTATCCTCTTCCCCTCAGGTGCCTGGCTCCCAACCAGCAGAGCTTTCTGGTCCTTCAGCTCTGGCTCTCTCTTCCCACTTCCCACCCTCCTGTCCCTTCTCCTGTTTTATTCTTGCCCCTCCCCACACACAAACAGATCTTCTCCAACTTGCACCAGCCCCTTTTTGCCAGGCTGTGAGAAGAGCTGACCACAGAGAAGGTGCCAACAAATTCATTTAGGGCAGGAAACTTGTCCCACACATATTTTATTTTATTCTGGGGCACAGGGGGCAAAGTGCCAACCTCCACATCTCACCCCAGCATCCCTGGCTTTCCTCCTGGAGGAACTGGCCAGGCTTTGCCCAGCTGGCAGTGGCTGGAGCTGAGTCCCTGTCCCTTCCCAGGAGCATCCATGGCTCCTCCATGTGTTAATCAGCAGCTTTGTTCTGCATCACCTCACTGTATAATAGCAGCAGAAATTTATAGGGCCACAAACACGGGGGCAAGCAATCAGCAGAGGAAGGAGGCACATCCTGGTGCCCTCCCTGGAAGGGGACAGGGAGATGGATGCTGGGGACACTGGGCTTGCCATGGCCTCTCCACCCTGCCAGCTGGGCTGTGCTGCCACCACTAACAAGTTGCTTCCCTGTGCCAAGGATAACAGAGCCACTGGCACCCAACCCTGCACTCTGCTCTTGGCTGCCTCAGGAACCTGAGTCGGGAAGGATGGGTTTTTTTCTTTTTTTTTTTTTCTTTTTTTTTTTGTTTTTTGCACTTGTCATTTCTCAAGGAGGGAGGAACATCTCTCCCAGCTGCTTCGGCTGAAATCCAGTTTTTATGTAATCAAATGTGACCTCTAGCTGTCTGTGTTTAAGGCTGCCATGGCTGCGATATCATTCAGGCTGTTAGGACTAAGTCATCCATCTCCTCAACTATAAATACCTTATAATCATCCCAAAGGACCTGCAGTGCCTTGCAGATGAAGATGCCTGGAGAAAAGGGGGGTTCAGCTCTGAGCATCACTCCACTCCTGAAACGCAGCTGCCTCTGAGTGTGGAATGTGCAGCAGATTTTTAAACAGCTTCTGGTCAGAGTTACCAGCAGAAAACCCACGGAAATTGCCAAAAGGATGGAGAGCCACCCACACCCAATCTGCAGGCAGATAATGGACTGTGTTAATACAGGCACTTCTGCAGGAATTATGTCCAGGCCAGTTGTGCATGTTTATCCTACACTGAATCCTGCTTTTGCAGTGTGAGACAGGGGGGGAAAAACCATCCACGCTCTTTTAGACAGCACCAGCCACTCCTGCCAGGCTCTGCAACGTGAGGTGGAAGAGAGATCAGAGCAGACACAAAGCCCTCGGAATGAAGGTTTCCTTAAGAAACCCAAACTGCCGGCTCTTATTTACTTGTGTTATGCAGTGTGATGTTAATTCGACAATTAACGCTCGGGCTGATAATTGCTGGTCCCACCTCCTCCCAAAGCGTGCACCTGCTCCCCCTTCCAATCCCGCACTCCCCGGGAATCCACAATGAGGTGAGCTGCATTGTGAGGCGGCTCTGCTTTCACAGCCCGCAGGATTCGGGATAGAAATCCCCAAGTTTGGGTGAGATAGATGTGCATTTACATGAGAGAAGCCGCGTCATCTGCAGCGTGTGGCAGCAGCTTCACAAATCCCCTTCATTCACACGCATCCCTCTCAGGCGCCAGACAGCTCTGCTAACCGGGATCCACTGGCACAACATGCCTGGAAAGCTTCTTTCTCTTCCTCCCCTCCTCCTCCTCCTCAGCCACCATCGCAATGGGACACTGATTGATTGATTGATTCATTTGTTGGCTGGTGGTTTGGGGTTTTCTTTTTGTTTTGTGTTGTTGGAAGGGGAGGAGAGATTGTGTCGTGGTCGAGAAGTCACATCCCGCTTTTCCTGTGCGCTTGGGTTGGGTTGGAAAGGATCCTGAGGAACCATCGAGTTCCAAACCCCTCTGCCTGTCAGGATGGACAGACAGGAGGACTCTGTGCTGTCCCCAGGCTTCCAAATGGTGGTGGGAGCTGCTGTCCCAGTGGAAGGAGGGGTAAGATTTCCCCACCAGCAGGGTCAGAGCAGGAGGAAAACACTGACAGTAAAGAAAAACTCAGCTCCACAGATGCAGGAACAGCCCTGTTCACACCCACCCCTAAAAACCTTTCTCCAACCTGTTGCAGGTGTAGCATAGAACCCTGGATGAGCTCTGCTCCTCCTGTCAGCCCCTTCCCCTCTCCCTGTTAAAGAATAAAAGGTCCTGTCTAAAGAAGGAGACCATGAAAATCATGTTCTGGTGAAATCATGCTCTGCTCTCCATACCTTCCAACCTCTGTCTCTTTGCATGCAGCCTTATTACCTTCATTAACGGCATGAAGGAGAATCCAAACAGTTTTGTTTTGTTGTGAATTGTTGTTATTTGCCTCCTTAAGTGTTTGCAGGTTGGGGTATAAGAGCAGGAACTGCTTCTGGACCTGCTCAAATTTGTCAAGAGTGATGCAGCTCTGCCCAGAGGCCACCAAGCATCTGCTCTGGGCAGCCTGACCTCTGGTCCAGGAGCAAGGGCAGGAAATTCCAGACCTCAAGTTGAAGCCAGGGATGCAATGAGTTGATCTGCAGTCAGGGAAGGTGATGCTTCCCTGCTTGTGGACACCTGGGAGATAAGCACGGAGCACAGGGCAAGAAAATCCAGGTTTTTTCTTCCACTTTTGTACTCTGATGAGAAGTCACAGCATTCCCAGCACTGCAATGCTGGACATGGAAAAGCTGCAGCAGCGTGGCTGCAGGGCACATGGCATTAGTGTTCCTGTCAGGCAAGTCCACCAGGATTTGCAGTTAAATGGCAAAATATGGAAAACAAACCAGGGACGACACCGGGAGAATACAGCTTGTTCCCAGCCTGGACCAAGAGATTCACTGCTGGGCTATGGGAGAATTCCTGCCTTCACACACACACAAACTCCTGCTCTCTCGTGTTTTTCCAGACTTGAAAAACACCAAGAGCAGCAAGGGAGACGGCCCAGCCACACAGAGAGCACAGACAGGAGAAATAAGTGCTTTTTCTTTCCGTGTTTCCTTTTATTCCGCACGGCCAACAGGAGGAAACACCTTTTAGCACCTAGTGCTGATGCAGTTTAACACCTCCAGGGTGGAATTAGCGGGTCCCAGGAGGGAGCAGTGTCTTTGGGCACTTGAGCCTTTCTGCAGAGAAAGTGCTGCCAGAGGGCAGTGAAAGAAATCTCCATTTAAGGGGAAATTAATGGTATTTATTTCACACCATCTCAATCTTTTTGTCCCCACGCCATGCCGGAGCTGGGGATGCTCTGAGGATGCTCCACCAGCATCCTCCAGCTGTCACCACAGGAGCCACACCACAGGAGCCAAATCCCCCGGAGCAAATCCCAACCAGAAGATGAGAACACACCGAACAGGCTCCACCCCACAGCAGGAATTGCTCCTCCTTCACTCAGGGCCACCAAATTTCCATCAAAGTAAAACCCTTACAAAACATAGGGTGGCCTCTACCAGGGATGGGGTGTGAAACAACAGCTGGGGCCTGCACCTCTTCTCCTACAACCCTGCCCCTTGCCAAGGGGCACATCTGTCCCCTGATTGTGCATCTGTCACTGGAGCCCTGTCCCCCCCTCACCATGTGGCACCAAATCCGAGAAGTTTGTTCCAACAACCTTTGAAGTTTGATGCCACGTTGCATTTATCACCGCTCAGAGGACCTTCCACGCTGAAAAATATTAAGGGCTGGGGCCCTGCTTCTGCCTTGAGGGACTGAGCAAAGTGGTGTCAGCCCTGCTGGCTCGTAAATCTCCTCAAAGGAGGTGTTGCTGGTTTTTCTGTTGGAGGGAAGGTGCTCAGGGGAGCAAAAAGTCAAACTGCAAACTCTGGCTCCTCTGTGAACTCCCAGCTGGAGCATAAAATGAGCCACAATCGCTTCTGCTGTGCCCAAATGACATGGCACAGCTTGGGTTTGTGGTTTCAAATCCTTTTGCTACCAAACCAGGGGGATTACCCCCACTCTGCTTACTGAGGGTGGGTTTGGGGAGGTGTTAACCCTTGGAGCAGCTCTGGGTTTCACCTTGAGACAGGACAGACTGGCTCATGCCAAAACCACGTTGGAAAATGTGCTGGTAATTAAACAAAGTGAGTATTTGAGGGGCTGGGATGGTGTTTAGCACCCTCCCAAGGACAAAACCGGCAAAGTGCCTGCAGCAGCAGCAGACAGAGGAGGCACGGCAGCCAGCAGCAGTGCCAGGAGACAGACTCCAGAATTCCAGCTCTCTGGCATGGCTGGCAGCCCAGAAGATACTGCAGCCCCTCTCTGGAAGCTGGCTGAGGAGTCAGGAAAGCACAGCTAAAGTTTTGACAGTCTGCCACCTTCATTGTGCACAGAATGCTCCAGTGGGCTGCTGAGAGGTCTGGGGACACACGGTGTGAGCCCCTGTGTCACCAGCCTGGCTCTGGGATGCTCTGGGAACTCCTTTACAGCTACAGAAGGGACCTGTGGGGAAAACTGTGCTGGAACTGGGACAAGAGGGTATGGCAGGGTGTACCCAGGGACTGCTGTGTGTGGCAATCTGTGGGTAAATGCATGGGCACATTTGAATCCTGACTGTAGAATTACAGAATCATAGAATGGTTTGGGGTGGAAGAGACTTTTAAAGGTCACATCATCCAGCTCCTCTGCAATGATCAGGGTCAGAGCCCTGATTTTGGCAGTGTTAATGAACTCAGGGCTGCTCATCAGATCTGTCATGATTTTCATGCTTTAGGGGCATTATTGTCACCCTTAGGAGCTTCAGGAAGAGCCTGTCCCCATCACCCTGAGTGTTCTCCAACCAAACCAGAGGGCAGGGTCTCTCCCCAGCAGCACCCAGCTCATCCCAGTTTCCCTGGCAGGCCCTGCACTGCTGCCCACTCCTGAATTACCTCAGAACAAGATAAAACCCAATGAACCAACAATTCCCCTGAGCCATCTTTGGAGGAGGAACCTTCCCTTGCTGCCCTTCACAACCAACAGAGCAGATGAGTTCCCATCCCAGGACATTGTCCACCTCTCCTGTCAGGAGGGGGATCCCCCCTTATCTCTCCAGCTGGAACCACCCTCACAATCCACCAAACCCCAGCAGCCATCCCCACTCAGCAATTTCACTGTTTGGGTGCATTCTGCACCATTTTGGGTCCCATCTGTGAGCATTTAGGAGAGCAGAGCACAGCTCTTGGCTCGGGGCTCTGGAAGTGGCACCGATGGCAAACGCGGCGCTGATGTGGGCAACATTTGCTAACCCAGCCCTGCACAGCACCCTCCCCCACTGCATGCCAAAAGGACAAGCAGGATTTTTCCCATATTTTTAGGGCTGTCTGAACATACCAGGGCTTTGATCCCGGCTGCTGGGTCAAATTAAAAGCAAGTCAGAAAGCGCCTGACGCAAAGGTCAGGCTTTACCTCTAAGGACTCGCAGAACCCGCTGACATATGGTAAGGAAACAGAAAGCATGGATTTGCTGGGGTTTGGGGGGTTGCATTCTTGCATAATTTGAGCAATATTAAGGGCATTACATGTGGTTTGTTGCTGTTATGTCCTGCAGCCATGGAATGGTGTTGGTTGGGTTTTTGTTATTTTTTAGTTTCCTCACAGGCCTCTGCAACGAGCTCCAAGAACCAACTGTTGCTGAGCGAACTTTTGAACCTCTGCAAAAGCACAATGTGTTAAATTGCTAGAAAAGGGGAAAACAAATGTATGATGTTCTGTGACATCCACAATCTGCAAAGCTTCACTCCTTTGGACTTCCCAAGGAGAAGAAAGGGATAACTGAGACATTTTATGTTTTAAACAATGACGAGCACGGTAATAGATCAAGGCTTTAAGGCAACCCAAAAGCCTTCAATACTTCAATTATGAGTTGTTTAATAAAACAGAGTCAATTAATTTGACCAACTAAGGAAATTGGGCGAAGGCCACCCTAGCATGGAAAGGGATGGGCCACAAGGGTGGGTGGAGAAAAACCCCAGCATAAAGCTAAAAATGCCCCCAAGCCCCGCAGCCCGTTGGGTGGAGACCTGCACCACGAAGTGAAGCAGCCAGGGGAAGCTTTTGTGAGCTGCTTTCAATAGGCTTGAATAACTCCATCATTCCCCAGTTTCACGGGGCACAGAAAAAAAAAAACAACCCTCTTTAAGTTTAGAAGAAAAGCCAACACCACCCTCAAAGAGGGGGAGACTGGCAGGCTGTCTGCTCCCCCTCAGCCTCTCACCCCCACGTCCTGCTTTGCAAACAAACCCAAACTCCCTGACTTCCCAACAGCTGCTCCCAGTCTGCCCAGCTCCCACATGGCACAAGCCCCCCCAGCCTTCTGTGCAGCCCTGGCATGCTGCCAGCTCCCACCAGCACTGGCATTCCAGGAGCTCCAGTCTGCCTGAGCAGGACAAGGAAGGGGGAGAGGGTGGGGGATGCTTCAGCGTTTGACTGCTGGTGGATTTGTTCCATCATCGGGATGCCCTCTCCAAGAGAAGATTTTTGGAGGGAAAGGATTTTCTCCCCGCTCCCAACGGAGCCTTCAAAGCATCCCTGTGCCTTCCTGTGCATCTCATAAAGGTGTGTTTGATCCCTCAAGGTGCTGCTGGCTTTCATCTCCCACAGAATCCAAGGCTCACCAGAAAAAAGGGGTCCCAGGTGGGGAAAAGAATTTGACAGATGCTTGCAGAAGGATTAAGAGTTTGCCGTGGCTCAGAGTGGCGCTGACGGTGACGCTGAATTCAAACCTCAGTGAGAAACCACCTCCAGTGAGTGGATTACAGGAATGTTATCATCCCTGGCAAGGGATGGTGGCAATACTGGAATAATCTGTGCACCTGGTGCAGCAGCAGCTCTGCAATGAGATTAATGGACCTGCTGATGGGCAAGGAAAACTTTGGGGAATAATTTCCCCTGTTGCTCCTTTTAATTTCCCCCCCATGCTGTGGCAGAAGGGGGAAGAATAGGTCTGGGTTCAAGAGGAATTTAGGGTCGTGCATTGGTATTTCCCATGAAAAGCAGGAGAGGCTGGAGAGGCTGGGAACCTGCTCAGAAGCACTTCACTCCAGGATTTTGTCTCCCTGATTTGATGGGAGTGTGGAGAGGAGTGGCTGTGCACACATTTAATGCCGTGGTCATTCCCAGGATCAAACATCCTGGTTACAAGCCAAGGAAAATGTCTCTTGTTGGTCTTAATTTTGGTCAGAGTTAATCCACACCACTTGTCTCCTGCACTTCTCTTACTTAAATGAAAGATTAGTGAAGGGAAATGGGTCAGGTGAAACAAAACAACTTGCTTGACCTGAAACAAAACATATTTTTTCCCCTCTTCTGTTCTTAGTCTTTTATTATTATCCTCAAAAGAAATGTCACCACCATGCTGATGTTAATCAATAATATTACAGTTGGCTGTTTTGTTTCAGTGAATTTTCAAGATAAGCTCTGTTCCCAGAGGAGTAATTCACAAGTTTCATTTCAAAACCCTAAACCCACAACATTTTCCAAATTCCTATCCAAGCCTTGCTTACAGATTGCTTTCATTGAAAAAAAAAAAAAAAAAAAAGGAAAATCGCCTTGAATTTGATGCAAGTTTTCAGTTAGCATCACCCTGCACTTTTTGGTGATTAAAATACCAGGAAAAAGAGCTTGCAGCAGCATTTCCACACTCCATGAAGTGGGATCTCCCAGCCTGCTCCTTCCCGGACGTGTTGGATTTACAGCTGATCCCTACACGTGCCTGGGAGGTGCTCAGGGTTTCTGGGTGGATGGCAGCCAGACCAGAGAGGCTTTGCAGTGCTTCTGCTCCTTCCCAAAGGAGAGAAACCCACTGCAGATTTATGTGGAGGGAAAAAAAAAAAAAAAGGAAAAATAACCATGAAAAAAACCACACATTAAAACCTCAAACCTCAAACACCACCCAGACAAGGACTCTAGGTAGGAAAATGAATATATATGCCCAGAAATCCAGATGCAGCAGGGCTTTAAGCTGAAGGCAGCTCTCTGAATTCACCACAGCAAATCCCTGCAATGTGCAGCAATTGTGACAGCCCCGTGCTGTTACCCACCCGAGGACACACAGCCAGACAAGTGCTGGCATTTTGGAAGGTGGCACTGTTTTCACTAAGCCATGACCATCTGGGCTGTTGGATATGCTTTTTTTTTTTCCAGATATGTTGTGTTTATCCACCTAATACCTAAGCCCTGAGCAGGTAAATCAGTCAAAGAGCCAGGTCTGTAGTGGATTTCTTCCCTTCTCAGTCTGGTTTTGAGCATCCCCAACTGGGGTGGGATGAGCTCTGAAGGGCAAATCAGTTTTAGTTGGGAGGATGAATGACACCAGGACACTGCTGTGTAATTAGGAGTGTCTCAAGCAGATGCAAGTGAAGCTAATCAAACACTGCTTCACAAGAGTGATCATCAGCCTCATAATTATTATTATTCAATTCCCAGGAGGCAGAGACAAGGGGACTTCTCCTTCACATGACGTGTCACACAAAGGCAAATCAAAAAAAAAAATAAAAATCACTGCCCCTGCTCCAAAGTGCTCGTGACTCTGGTGGTCTGCACCTCCCACTCAGCAGCCCAGACCATCCTGAGCCAGCTCATCCCTGTCTGGAGGGTAAAAACCAGGGAAAGCACCCTGGGAATCCTTTGGGATAGCAGGGTGACACCGAGGTGAGGTGTCACTCAGGTGCCAGTGGCTGTGATGTCAAAAGCAGATGGCTGTGTCGTCAGGGGGGAGGTGGGGCTGCACAGCAGATGGGCACTTCACAGACAAAGATCCCTCTCATGCAAATTGCCCCCGATGATAATTTAAAAAAGAAAAAAAAAATTAAAAAAAAGATTACACAGAGAGAGAGGGAGAGAATTGGAGAAAACATCTGATGTGTGAGCAGTACAGTCTCTAAATAGAATATTTTTCCCATTTTCCCCTGAAGCATCAGGAGGTTCTTGAGTTCCAAAGTGTTCATTTAACTCCTCGAGGCTCCAGTCTCACATTTCCTTTGCACTTTGCTGCCCTACTACACAACACACCCAAAATTGCTACCTCTGAGTTTATTTCTGGGAAGCCAAACCTTGTGCACCTGTTTACACCCAGAACTTAATTTAGCACAGATTATTTTGTTAAAGGAACTTCCATCCCAAGTGCCTCCAGGGGATTTACAGCCAATGCACGTCCAGTGTCAGAAATCAACCAGTATGCACCAGTGTGCCAGGTTTAAACTTCCGATGGGCACATTGTGATTTTAAACAGCAAAATCAGAGTTGTTTCCTCTTCTTGGAGCACCATAGAGAGACAGGTAGATGGGAAAGTTCTTAAAATCAGAGAATGGTTTGGGTTGGGAGGGAACTTAGAGATCATCCAGTCCCACCTCCTGCCATGGGCAGGGACACCTTCCCCTATCCCAGGGTGCTCCAAGCCCCTTTAACCTGGCCTTGGACACTTCCAGGGATCCAGGGGCAGACACAAATTTTCTGGGCACCGTGTGCCAGGACTCACCACCCTCTCACATATTTCCAGTCTGAATCTCTCCTTTCCTACTTTAAAACACACAACCCTTGTTCTGTCACTACCTGCCCATGTAAAACATTCAGTCAATACAGGGACAACTCCTCCTGTGTGCCAAGTTCATGCCCAATTTACAGCAGTGATGAGTGAGGGGAGAGCCCAGCACATATCTGAGAATATCAAGATTGCTATCAATTAGAAAGTACAGAAAGTCACTTAATCCACTGAAGAAATGCAGCTAATTCTGGGGTGAGACACGACAGCAATTGAAAGTTTATTCAGCCTCTGAAATTCTCACAGATGTACCCAGGGTGACTAAATGAGGGGGTGAATGTAAATATGCAAAAAAGCAGCAAAAAAATATGCAAACAAAGCCACAGCTTCAAACCAAGCCTGATACAACCACAGAAACACCATCAAAGAATAGAATCAAAGAATCATGGAAGCTGGAAAAGATCATTGAGTTCAAGCATCAATCTGACACTGACATCTTCAGCACTATAATGTGTCCCTAAGCACCACATCTACACATTTTTGGGACATTTCCAGGGGCAGTGGTTCCACCAGTTCCCTGGGCAGCCTGTTCCAATGTTTAACAATCTTTTCCATGAAGATTTCTTTTCTCTAATATCCAATCTAAACCTCACCTGGCTCAATGAAGCCATTTCCTCCTGTCCCATCACTTGTTACCTGGGAAACAAGACCAACCCCCAGCTGTCTACAACATCAGGGAGTTGTGAAGATCAAAATGTCAGGAAGAACAGGTGTATTGCAACCTGCACCAAACAAACAAAATATGTTAAACACACTTCTCTCCCTGCACAGGCATGGGGACATCTAAATAATGGATGTGAGATCCATTTCTCCCAAACTAGAGCAGGTCCCGAGTGTTTGGTCCATGTCCAGTGTGGTGATGCAAACAGGCAAGGGAGAGGGAATTTTTAGGGATGTCAGAGGAATGCAGCTGGTGGAAGTGGGGAGCTGCTGTTCAACAAAAAATAGAGGGTGATCTCCCTAAGGGAGAAGTGCTGCTGCTTTCCAGGGGTGATGACAACAGAAAAGCAGAGATGGGACAACCTCTCATTCCCAGAAGATCCTGGGTGGCCAAGAAATGACCCTGACAATGATAAATGCAGGCATTTGCTTTGGGCAAGGAGCTCCAGCTCTCACTGGTGTGTCTGCTGTGGAAAGTGGAGCAATGTCCTTTCCCAGCCCTACTGCTCTGCATGATTCCAGCTCCTTCATCCCTCTGCTCTCCTCCTCTACCCCTCAGGGGTGCCCAGGGCATCATGTCAGCTGCTGAGCTGGACTGGCATCCCTGGGATCCTGGAAACTTCCAGGAACAGGGGCTGGAGCTAGTGAACCCTCAGCAGTGAGTAAATAAATCACACCCTGCCCCTGTGCCCTGCTGCAGCCAGGACCCTGGTGGCAGCTCAGTGACAAGGGAAATGATGATTTTTGATCCTTTTGCCTGCAAGGAGCGGCACCATCGGGATCTGAACAGCAGGGAGTCGAGGCCAGGAGCACCAGGGAGCATCCCCCCTTCTGAGATCCTTTTAATTCCCCCTGGATATGAGATTGCTGCCTGCATGGCAGCCTGCACTCCTGCTCTGCCAGCACCAAGGAGGGTGAAAGGACAGGAGAGTGGGAAGAGGTAGGAAGATGTGGATAAAGTCCATCAGGTGATGCTGGAATTTCGGATGCTTTGCTGGCCGAATGGCTCGAGCTGCTGAATGCTGAGGGAAGATCAGCCCTGGGTAAATCCCTGCTGGCAAAGAGCCTGGATGATGCCAAATATTTCTGGCCTGAATTACCACTCATTTCTTTCCCTGACACTTCTGTGGCAATGCAGCCAAAGCAGTGACACGAGGGGTTGTGGCCAGCAGAGGTCCAGGTACATCCTTCCAATTTATCCATGGTCACTGGGCAGGGGTTAATGTGGGTTCACTTCAGGTTGCTGTCCCAAATAAATGAACAGGGCATAGAAACACACCCAGAGTGATTTAGGATATCACACCAGCCCCTTCCCAGTCCCTGCTGCCACCACTGTCCCTGCTTTGGGCTCCCAGTGGCACTGACAGCCACGGGATGAAAATGAAACCAGCACCACTCTGTGGCCTCCAGTTTGTAGCAGGCTGATGTCCAGTTGGCCTGGAGCATGAAGGGGGTTGAGACCAGAGCTGCCTGCAAAAGATGGCAAAGGTGGAGCCTTTGTTTGGCTGGAAGAGGTCAAAGCAATTGGTTGGGTGGACCAACCTTCAGGGCACAGACCTGAGGGTATTCAAGCCACCAGCCCAGGTAGAAGATCTCTCCATTCACTGTAGCCAAATCCAGTTTCTCATCACAACAATCACACAGAAGAACAGATTATTCTGAACTGGAAGGTCAGAGGATCATCTCCAGCTCCTAAAGGAACCTGTGTGGGGATCAAACCTTCAATCTTGGCATTATTTAGCACCATACTCCAGCCAGCTGAGCTGATCTCAGGGTCTCCTTCAGCTGTGACTCAGCCTGAAGTCATCTCAAGGTTTGTCTTCTCAGAAGAAAATAGCAGGGATTAACTCTGAGAACTTCAGATCACAGACAGCAGCAGATTGGTGGCAGTTTGGATGGTGGAATTTGGTGCAGAATAGCAACTCTGCAGTGGCCAAAAAATTGTCTGGTTCATCATTGAAAGCTCCTCAAAACTGAAAAAATGGGAGATTTTGGGGCTTTGCTTTGACTCCATCATAGTCAATATCAAATCTAACAGAGATAATTTTTGTTTCAAACACAAGTAGGTTCAAATAGGAGGTCCTAAAAGCTGTGTAAATTACTAGTTTTTACTTTTCTACACTTTCCAACACTCCACTTTATTTTTTCTTTCTGAGATCTGACAACCCCTTTCACAAGAAATGATCCTAGCACAGAAAAATGAAGTCAAAACCAGAGTTGTGACTGTTTTTACCCCACTGAGCTTTAGTTAGCCACAATGTTGAGCTGGGAAATGCCATCTCAGGCTTCCCATCCAGTCAACAGGGAAAAGATCCCTTCCCAGGACAACTGAGATCTGAATTACCTTCTGGAGGTTGTAACCACAGAGTAATTGGTGCAGTGACTTAACTGGTAATTTTGAAATCATTTCTAGCAGCTGGACAATGGGAAATATCTTCACCTTCATGGGATCCAGCTGTACAGCCTCTTGTTCCTTCTAAAGCAGGACTCTGGCTGTGAGAAACTGCTTTGGAAGGGGTCATTTTGGGAGAGGTCATCTCTGCTGCTTCCCCAGTGTCCCAGGATCTCTAATGAGAGAAATGTCAGCCCTGTGCTGGCCACTTTTGAAAATCCTGCCACGATGTTTTACCCAGCATGTTAACAACAACCTCACAATTAAAACAAACAAAAAATCCACTGAAATGCCCACTCAGCCCAGGCAGCAAGGATGGAGATGTTCTCCTCACCACTCAAAGATCTCATCCCTCCAAATTTTAGCCCCTTGAAGCATGGGGCTAAAAATCACCTACAAGCAAGCTAAAATTTCCCCTCCTCTTCAGGATTATTCAACAACACATTTTGGCTTTGCCTGCAGCCCTGCTCATCTCACGCCTGCCTTCAAACACCAGATTTTATTAAGAATTTATTTTCACTTGTATGAGAATGCATCCGAGATGCTTCTAACACACAAAGCCAACTTCACCTGCATGTCTGTGAAAAGCTGCCCCTACAGAAATGTGATCCCAAGAGTTGCCTTTATCCAGTTGCTAATGGATGTTTAGCCTGTGAGAATCCGTATCTGCCGAATTTTGAACATAATAAGCTTTCTGTGAGCTTTTTCATATAGGAGATATCGACTGGAAGTAATTCAGGGAAGTTATTCAGCAATTGCTTGGCACAACAAAAGAGCTTGGAGCAGATTTACTGCCAGTTGACAGCCTGCATGCCACACTGGTGCAGCTGCCCACTCCTCCAGGAGAATTCCTGACGTGCTGTCGGATCTGGGCTGGCCTACCCCACCGAGATACCTTCAGAAAGGAAACAACTGGATTTTAAACAGCAAAAAAACCCAGCCCAGTTGGACCAGCAAACCCAGCTATCACCTCTGGAGCCAATAACCTGATGGATTTATTAATGCATTTGTAGGATCTGCAGGCTGTGGGTGTTGGAAGGAGAAATTCACAGTGAAGATGGTCTCGAAATCCATGCAGGGAAGCCAGCAACACTCATACAGGGACAGACACACTGCAAGATAATTTATTTCTCTCCCCATCATCTGTCATTTGGATACACACATACTATCCTCCAGGCTTGCTCCCTACGTCAAGCAGCACTCTGGCTGCCTCAGTGCAAGATTTGGCTACTTTTACACCCTGCCTGGGGTATCTTATTCCAGTATCTCATTCCCTGGCAGCTTTGAAGTGTCACAGTGTACTGGCTGCAGCCGTTTCGAGCAGGTGCAGCCTCACTATGGCTTCACAAGGATGCATTTTTTGCCTCTTTGCTCTGTGACTCGGTGCTTCACATCTGAAGTGTTTGTGGGCTCTTTGCCAGGGCATTGCTTTCAGGCTGGATCCTGGTTGAAAGTCCCTTGTTTTCCTGCCTCCTGCCAGCAAGTGCCATTTTTCCTTTTGAAAGTCTTTGCTGCAGCAGGTGGGAGAGGGCGTAGACTCAGCAGAGTGTGCAAGGGGAAAAGGGAGAGGTGTGGGGGGAAAAAAAGGGTAACAGAGGCCAGTTCCAGTCTCAGCACCTACTTTTTGTGTGAGTTAGAGATCAGAGGAAATAAACCCAATGGGGTGGTTGGATTATCACAGGGGCAGAGGGGAAGGATGAGGAAGATGAGAGCTGGGAGGTCTCCCCTCCTTCACCTCATGCAGGGCATCTCTTCCCACAGCCCCTCATCTCGTCTGGGAAACCCACCTGGTTGGGAGCAGGAGAAAAAGATTCTGGAAGGATGGTGTGGAGGGAGCAAAGGACCTACAGAAGGCCAAGGGAGGGAGGAAAGGTAAAAACAGCATCAAAGAGAGGAGGGAAGAATAAAGGCACTTCTTTGCTGATCCACAGCTGAGCTGGGCAAAGTTAGACACAATAAATAATGCTGACATTACAGAGCTCTGGTTAATTCATTTTTCTACTTGTCACCTCTTTGGATAATTGGCCTCTACAACAAATGGTGGGGAAGGTTGGCTTTTTTTTTTTTTTCTTTTGTCTCTTTCTTTTTATTTTCTTCCCTTCCTGAGAGGTACAAGCTAGGATTAGGCAGTGTGCTGCAACACTGATAAAATAAAGAGAATGATCCAAAACACTCCAACTTTAATCTGGAGGGATCACTGGTGAATAGCAACAGTGCTGGGGGTTGAAGTGAGACCTGGTTGTCTCTATGGCAACTAAACCATCACAGAGCAAGGATGGACCTGGAGACTTCCAGAGAAGGTTCTGTCCAAGGCACTGTCTGGTGTGAACTATTCCCTGTCTGCTCTCCTGATTCCAGGGAGATTTTCACTTCAGCTCAGAGTTTATTGGGAGTTCATGGAGTCACTGAACAGCTTGGGTTGGAAAGAACATTTAAAGCTCATCTTGTCCAACCTCCCTTCAGTCAGCAGGGATGTCCTCAGCTAGAACAGGTTGCTCAGAGCCCCATCCAACCTGACTCAAATATTTCCAGGCTTCTGGATTCAAGGGTTTCATTTGGAATCCCAATGTTGGCTTTATGTGTAAAGGGAAATTATGAGTTCTCAGGTGGATGAGGCCTGAAATTATGACCTCACCCTCTTCAAACTGAGGAGGGCCA
Organism: Aegithalos caudatus; assembly: GCA_013389925.1. Classification (NCBI taxonomy): domain Eukaryota; kingdom Metazoa; phylum Chordata; class Aves; order Passeriformes; family Aegithalidae; genus Aegithalos; species Aegithalos caudatus. Next base: position 447,521 of record WEIU01004743.1, on the reverse strand, counting down.
GTCTTGAAGCAGCCACACATTTTATGTACACCACCAAACAGAAAACACTGCCTTGGGGGGTTCCAGATTATAAGGAGAAAGCAAGATAAAGAAAGGAGGCTGGAAATCAGCCACAAACACAGAGAAACTTTAAGGCAATCAAAAAAGTTCAAATTTATTACATTTTTTTAATCTGATGGTTCTCAATGCCTGATTCATGATTTCAGAACCTGAGGGGTTGCAGAGCAGGTGGCTTCAGCTGGCCACTGGCTTTCAGTGCTGTTTTATCACTCCATGGAAGGTTCATGGAGGCAACCATGGCTTTGAACATCTTCCTTCCTACCAGAATATTGTCTCTTAGCATCCCTCTGTCAGTCTGAAGCTATTCCCTCCTGTCCTGCCTCTCCAGACCCTTGTCCAAAGTCCCTCTCCAGCTCTCTTGGAGCCACAGGCAGGTCAGTCTTTGCTGCTGGGCTGCATTCGTGAGCGTTGGGGTAAACATGGGTAAACAAGGGAGAGACGAAATACCCAGCACCAGTGCTGGGGAAAGGCAAGGAATGGAAATTTCCCAAATCATGCCACATTTTTCCCATGGAAGAGCACCCCAAAGTCCACTCCTGCACAGAACAGTGCAGGGAAGGGGCACAGGACACACCAACATGAGCTGTGGTGCTGCACAAAGCTTTAATAACAAGGGCAGGAGTGCAATTTCCTGACATGTGAGGGTCTCAGTGCACAGCCTTTGGAAATAAATCCATTTCCCCCTTGCTTCTCCCATTCTTCTATCTTGCCTGCCTCAATAAGCCAGAGACATTTAAGAAACTTTAGGAACCTCTCAAGAAGTTTGTAAAGCAATTTATTGGGACCAGGATTCTTGTCCTCTATGAAACTGGATGACTGAGTCACTCTGGGCTTAAATGTGCAGAGCACAGAAGGAGCCATAAAAACCTTGAAAAGAATCCTGAACAGCTTCACCATTAAAAAAAAAAAAATACATTTTTATATCTAGCATTTAAATGCTTCTAGGATTAGAAGTAAATATGACACTTCCTAATGCAGACCCAGTCCCCTGGATCAGAGAACTTCCACTTCTCCATCTCACTTATAAAGACACTTTTAGGCCCAAGAAATTTTGGTAACTTGCCTGTCCTGAGCTATAGGAAGGATTAGGCAAGGAATTGAAACTTTGGGGCAGAGATGGGAAGTACAAACCTCGGCAGATTAATTTCATTTTCCTGTGCCCGTGGTCGCTGAGGGTGAACAAGAGTTTGGGGGGGTCAGAGTGAGTTCAGGGACATGGATGAGGAGGAGGGGTCAGCTGAGCATTCAGTGGCCATGAGGAGTGGTGGAATTAATTACCACATTCTCCATGAGATCTGGCTTGGGGGTCACCATCAGCTTTGGGATGAAGGAGACGACAACGCCGTGCCCATCCCGCGCTACCCCAACCTTTCCTTTCCTCACTCCCTGCCAGCTCTCCCTCCCCCCTCCATCCCAAACACCCAATCCCAGCCATCCATCCCCCACCCCTCTGCCTTCTGCCCCCATCCCTGAAGGATGGATGAGCTTGCCAGAGCAATCTGGCCCTGGCTGGAGAAGCTGCCGAGCGCCGGCAGCCGGAGCGAGCGCGGCAATCGATTGGACACGGGACATTACGGATCCGCGAGCCCGGCTTTGTCAGGCCGAGCACACGTGAGGATTAAGGGCATTAACAAAGCTCCCTTAACCCACCAGCCTGCCCCTAGGTAGATGAGGGGACAGGGCAGGGCTGGGCAGTGACAGGGATAAAGGAGTGGCAGCGTGAAGTCGTACAAAGGAGAGGAGGAATAAGAGATCCCGGAGACGCAAAACTGCCACCTGGGGCTGCCGAGCCGTGGTGCTGCTCATCAGGGCTCTGGGCCAAATTTCCTACCAGCATAAATCTGCTTGATGCCAGGAGAGTAACCCAGAGATGGATTGGACCCGATGGGGAGGGTTTATGGCCTTTGGTTCAGGCAGAAGAGTGGAGTTGTGCCAGCTGGGGCGTCAGACTGAGTGACTCAAAGGGGCTTAAGCACCTAAATCTACTAGGTGCTCCAAAAAAAAGAGTGTTTTCTCTTATTTTAACATCAAATCATTCATATTTTCCCCTTTAATTTTTTTTTCCTGAAGGCAGCTTTGAGGACCTCTGTTTACTATTGTTCTTAATCAAAAAATAACAGCAACAACTTGCCAGTACAAAGGGCCTTTTATGTTTCTGCCGGGGCTTTTATCTCCACGCATTTTAGTAAGTGCTATATCAAAATCACCCCGCCCACCCCCGAAATTCAGTCATCTGTGGGTTACAGAGCAGCAGCTGGGTAACTGTGTGCAGGAAAACTGAGCAGCAGCCCAGGACAGCCAGGGGAGGGGAGCAGGGTGTGAGGCTGGTGGGGCTGACAGCCCCCCTACAAATCAAATGGTACCTCAGAGCACATGGGCTGAGCAAAGAGTTTCAGCAGCCAGAAGCAGGTCCAGCAGCCAGCAAGCAATTATAGATTAAATATTAACAAAAAATTTTCTCTGCTGGGAGACTGGGGAGGCCCTGGAAGTGTCCAAGGCCAGGTTGGACATTGGGGTTGAAGGTGTCCCTGTCCATGGCACTGGATGATCTTGAAGATCCCTTCCAACCCAAAGCATCCTGTGATTCTCTGATTCTAATCAGCACCTTGAAAAGATCAGATTCCCACCCAAAAAAGCTTCTTCAAAGCATCCCCAGAATGACCATGGCCTAAACATTGCAGTCTTTATCTCCTGAGGACACCCTGCAGGGAAAGGGAGTCTCACCAAGCCTGTCAGATTACAAGGAGCATTTGGACAATCCTGGTTTAATTTCATGTAGATCTGTGAGAAGGAGGAAATTGGACTTTGATCTTTGTGGTCCTTTCCTACTTGAGATATTCTATGGTTCTGTGACTCTCTGAAGTGTTAATGCTGGAGGCTGTGGTGTAAGAAGCCTGAAGGAATCAGGGATTTTTGTAGTTTATCCCAGAGAACAAGCTGTGGGACAATAATGATGCTGTAGAAGAGAGGTTTTCTCAAATATCCTAAATTTATGGAAAAGAATGAACATCTCCCAAGCAAGCCAGAGAGGAGGGCACCATGGGCTGCTGATGGACCTTGCAATGTTGGCACAGAGGGAGGTTTAGCAACAGAAATCCTGAAAGATGGGGCCAGGGAAAATTTTAGGGGTGTGGACAATAAAGAAGGGCTGTGTCTCTGAAGCTGTCAGTGAAAGGCACCTGCAAAAAAATCTTGTCCTGAAGGTCTGGGACTGAGTGATGGTCAAGGCAATGATTTTGACCACAGTGCCTAAGAAAAGCAACGCACAGAAAGCCTGAAGGTGAAACCAGAGCCTTTGCAGGCTGATATTCGCTGTTTTTCCTTACAGATTCCAACCTGGGATGCCTTTAGAGAGACTTCCCACAGCCAACAAATGAAGCAAGTGGAAAAGAGGCAACCTGCTGAGGTGAGCTGTCTCCTGTCCCTGCTTTGGAGAGAACCTTTTCATTCCTAAAAAGGGAGCAGGCATGTGGAGCCCCGTTAAAAAAGAAAAAGGGGCCAATTCCCTCATATTAAGTCTGTTATTAGGCTCAGAATCAAATTAAACCACAGGACTTTTCACTAGCAAAGTGCTATTTTAAGGCTTATTAGACTATATTAGGATTGGCATAAATTTCCACTGACATAATATAGGCCTTTAATTGGATTTAAGGGCGAGGAGGCTGCATTAAACAAAAATCAGTCCTCACAGAGGGAAATTGGGTATTCTCCTCACAACTCCTCTACTTTCCCTTGGCCTGGATCCCAAGCAGCTGAGCAGGCTGGGTAACCCACTGAAATCCAGATGTAATTGCTTATAGGCTCCTATATCAATTTGATAAGCAAGCTGGCTGCCAAAACTCAACACTCACCACTGTGGGCTAGCCAAAACTTCACTGCCAGGGCCAGAGCTCTGGTTCTCTGGCAGCTCTGGCAGAAATGGCATTTTCTTGGCCACAGCCTGCTTGCCAGACTTCACATGAAGTGAAGGTTAGAATAACAAAAAAAAAAAAAAAAAAAAAAAAAATCTCAAAGCCAAGACCTTGACTTAACCTCCAAAGAGCTGAGAGCATCAGAGCCACAGGCAGTAATGAAAACATAACCCCTCGTGCTGGGAGTGTGAGGCAGGAGTCACTGCCACGACCTGCCTTGTTTCATGTGTCCCCTGATTAGACACAGGAGGGTCTCAGGAGCTTGGAGGTCAGGGGCTCTCAGTGACACGTCCCTCCTCCTCCCAAAAAAAGCTGAGAGCAGCCCTGAGACGTGCACAGACAGGTCTGACACTCCTGGCATGTGAAACGTGGTGGGTTCTTACACTCAGAAGTCACCAGGGTGCTCTCCTCTGAAGAAGCTGTTGCAGAAATTAGGGGTTTTTTTTTTATTTTCTGTCTGCTCCTGAGTCACTCACTTGGTGTGAAATATGGAAAGAAATGAGGAAACTTGGGAAGGAGAAAATAAAACTCATTTAATACTGAGTGGAGCACCTTAGGTTTAACAGGAGCAGAGTCTGAGTGATCATTCATCCTGCACCTTGAGAGATGTCCCTTATTTGACATCTAAATAAGCTAAAACTGCCTCTACCAAAAGGCATCTGAGCCCTTCTGAAGCCTCAGGGACACAGAGGAACCTTCCACCATAAAAACACCACTTTGTACATCAGTACTTTATGTTAGGAACTTATCCACATTCTGGTGACATCTTGTGACAATTTTCTTAAACAAAAACAACCATTTTTTTACAACAATAACCACTCCACATCTGGCTGTGTCAGGGATGAGGATCTCATAAAGTAGATCCTGCAAGGGGAAAGCTGTTCAAGTCCAGGTTCAGCCAAACTCGAGGTTTTCCTCACAGGATGTTTCAAGATCCATCCCTCCAAGGCCATGGAGTTTCTAGAGAAGCTTTCCTCTCTCAACCCATGACCTCTTAAATTTGAAGGGACCAAAGCTTCCCTTCTGAACTTCCCTAGACAAACATGTTCACCATTAGTGGAATATTAAGAAAAGGAATGAGCTTGGTCCTATTCTTCAAAGAAATTTCAAAGGATGCTCCCAGGTGGGGATGGACATTTTTGCAAAGTAGATTTCAGGAGAAATCTTGTTATTTCATGTTCCAGATGTGGGTGCATTTGTCCATGGAAGGGGTGTGTGTGTGTGTGTGTGTGGTGAGATCTGCCACGTCACAGCTCTGCAGCTGCAGCCCATTAGCACAAACATGGAGCTGCCCCAGAAGATTACAGATTTCATCTATTGAAACAAACCTTATTCCTTTTCTAACAGCCTGGGGATTGCTTCAAGATGTACCTAGGGAGCTCAGACAGGCCAAATGGAGCTGATGGATCCAGGGTGGCAGCACAGCCCAGCAGCCACAAACCCTTTTGGCTGTCAATCCCTTCCCAGTGGCCTGAATGGATGTGGTTTTATCCCTGCTGTCCTGGCTCCCTCACACTCACCCAGCCCAGTCTGAGGTGTGTGGGACCTATCTGCCACTCAGGGATGACTCAGTGGTCAGTAAAAGCTGCATGAGAGTGGCTGGAGCTGGACAAAAATCTTTGGCTACCCTGAGATCTCAATCTTTGTGCTTGACTTTAACCACATCCATTAGAAAAGCCCAGATAACTTCATTGGGCAGTGCCCAGGAGAGCCAGAGGAAGGAAAAACAAAGCTGGGAACCCCAACCTGTTACTGAACATCAGGAATAAAGATGGATTTGCTGGCTGAGAGTCACAGCTGTGAATTTGAGACCTAAAAGTCTCCCTGAGCAAACTCCACTATTCATTTACCTCACCTGCAACCAACAGAGCCAAGTTTGTAGTGCAGACACCACAGAAAACGTGCCCTTGCTTTGGGGAGTTACCTTTTCAGTGGTTGTAGGGATCTTTTCCCTTCAGTTTGGACTGAGGAAAGCTTGTCTGGGAGGTCTAGGAGCTTTTGGTGATCTGTGGAACTCTGCAGATGAGGCACAGACAGGCCAAGGAATGAACCTGCAATGCTTTAAAGCAGTTTCTGAAATAAGTGCCTCTGACAAGGGCTGCTTTGGAAAAATACCATCCTGGCCTCTGCCCTAGATGCTCCCACACCCTTTTGGTCCAGTGGGGAACAGGTGATTGAACAGGAGGAGAGAGCAGGAGCTGCCTCCTCAGGGCATTCCTATTTTTAATGCTCCACATGATTCTGCAATTTCTGGCTCCAGATGGGACCCAAATACCAACGGCTCAGATAAAATGCTGTCCTCATGGTATTCCTGAAGTAGCCAAAGTCAGGGGAATTCTAGATAGAAGATGGATTTCCCAGCTGTAGAGAAACTGGGTCAAACATCTGAGCTTTTGGGTGCTCTGCTTCTGCCTTTGGCCAGTTCTTGCCAGCGGTGCCAGGACTGACCCAGAGCTGCCAGAAAGCCAAACCAAGAGGGGGAGATGATTTTCCAGCTCTGCTGCACTAGCAGACAGCTTTAGAGCTGCCTTACAAGTGCCTTTCTCCTCTCCTCTGCCCTTGGATGGGATCTCAAGACCTTCCTGCAGAGTGGAGAGCGGATTTTCTCTGTTTTGCAGCTGAATCCTGCCTCAGCAGGAAAACATCGAGTCCCATTTCTGTCAGTCTGCAGGCAGCTCCCTCCTGAGGCCCAGGAGAATTCCCATTGCTTGGGGCATTTAGAGTGAGACTGCCCAAAGCTCCTGGGAGTCTCCATGGGGAGACAATCTCAGCCCAGCCTCTGGAGAACAGAGCAGACCTAATAAGCCTTCCCTGTGTCTGATTTCTCTGATCCTCTGATTAAAGTGTGTTCATATCATTTGCATTTGAATTTGCTTTTATCCACCACCCCCCCTCCAATGCCAAAACATGTAGGCAGGAGGTTCAGGGGATGATGTGTTTATGTAACTGCAAACTAGGTTTATAGCAGTTTAATTAGTATTAATTAGTATTAATAACGTCACCTAAGCTTAATGATGCCAATTATAACACAGTAAACATTTCTTGTTGGATTACAAGTAGCAATATTGAAGGATGAACTTTCATGCTCGGTCAAACTTTCTAAACATATTATTTAAAAAGAGCGATAAGATGGTTTGCTTTTCACATGTGAATAGCTCTTTTAATCTCAAAAATATGGATAATTATGACAAATAAATATTTGCAAACGGGAAACACTGTCCCATTTGACAGCACCTCTCCTCTCCCTGCTTCTGCTTCTAAAAATTGGGAGGGGAGAGTAGGGTTGCCCAAGTTGAGCAAGTGAAAACAGCTCTTTAATACCCCAAAAGGTGATTACAAGCTGCTGGGATGCACAGAGGGGAAAGAAAGGATCAGAGATCTGCAAGAGAGGAAGATCAAGATTACATTAATCTGCTTAAGATGTGCTGTATTCTTTTAGGAACTGTGGATGCAGAGGAGACAGAGTTAGGGAAGAGCCTCTGGGTCATCTGGGATGGGTCTTTCATAGGACTTCCACTTTGGCCTCAAGGCAGCTTTGGAAGGTGGCAGATGGAAACAGTCAAGGCAACTGAGAGCTGTTTAAAATCCCACCAATACCAGCCCATCTCTCCCCCAACCATGCAGGTTTATCCTTGGCACTCTCTTGCCTCTCAGGACTGCTCAGGTTCTGCTCACTCTTCCCTGAGCCTGGTGAATTTGTCCCAGTTCTCATTCCTAAACCCAGATACACTCTGGATTGCTTCTGTTTGGGCCCTGGCAATGATCCAAGTTGAAATCTTTGGGATAAGAGTTCACTTTCAAACCTTAATATGTTTATCAGTTATCTGGATGAGGAGACCAGGGGACTCTCAGTTTGTGGAGGACACCAGGTTGGATGGGAAGGCTGTGCAGAGGGATCTGGAAAGGATCTGGATCCATGGGCTGGGAACACTTGGGATGAGGTTCACCAAGGCCAAGTGTTGTGTCCTTGGGTCACACCAACCCCATGGAGCATCACGGGCTGGGACAGAGGGGCTGGAAAGCTGGGAAAGGCCCTGGGGGTGCTGGTGACAGTGGCTGGACATCTCCAGGTGGGCAGGAGGCTGCTGGCACCTGGATTTTACCAGGAATGGAGTGGGCAGCAGGGTTAGGGCAGTGACTGTCCCTGTGCTGGGCACTGCTCAGGGACCACCGGGGACCTTGGGCTCAGCTCTGAGCTCCCCAATTCAGGGAGGACCTGGAGGGGCTGGAGCAGGGAATGGAGCTGGGGAAGGGTCTGGAGCTCCAGGAGAGGCTGAGGGAGCTGGGAAAGGGCTGAGCCTGGAGAAAAGGGGGATCAGGGGGGACCCTGGGGCTCTGCACAGCTCCTGACAGGAGGGGACAGATTTGGGATCTGATCCCAGGGAACAGGGACAGGAGGAGAGGGAACGGCCTCAGGCTGGGCCAGGGGAGGCTCAGGGTGGATGTTTGGGAAAATTCCTTCACTGAAGGAGTGGTTAGGCATTGAAACAAGCTGCCCAGGACAGTGATGGAATCACCATCCCTGGAAGTGTTCAAAAGCCATGGGGATGAGGCACTTGGGGACATTGTTCCATGGTGGGTCTGGAAGTGCTGGGGGAATGGTTGGCCTCAAAGTCCTTCCCCAGCATAAATAATTCTATGATAAGATCCTCATTTATACAAAATGATAGAATAGAAACACACTGGCTGCATCCTGACTGTGCTTCCTCAATATTCTCCTCCCGAGCTTGGGTTTACTAGAACAGCCTGAAGAAACAAAAGACCATTCCAGTTTCCAGCAGGGAGATGCTCTTTAGAAGTACTCCAGAAACAATTCAAGAATATCATTTTCCTGCTGTTGCTCTTTGGTTCTTTCCACATCACTTTACTAAAAGCTTTCTCATCCCACTTTCCTTGCCCCAATCAACACTTCCCATGTGAACCTGTTACTCAACAGGAGCAGACCTCACTTCCACTTACTTGTCCTATGGGAATTCGGGGAGTTTCCAGCAGTGGAAACTCTGGAGTGAGGAGGGAAGGGGAGTCCTGTGTGGGGTCTGCTGCCAGTGCAGTTCTTTGAGCTCTGGAGAACACAGCTTGGCTGGAAACTGCATCCCCAGGTCACAGCAGAAGACAAGGCACCCCCAGGAGGTGCCATCGATCACTGAGCTGGCTGCTGTGCCAAAAAAAAATGACAATTTTAGAGGTCTAAAATGCAGGGATGGGAATCCCAGCCTTAATACCACTACTAGGAAAGCCAGCAGGTCTCACAAAGAATCCAAGGGATGAGCAGAACTCCCAGATCTGCCTTCTCATGGCAATGTCCCCACTCTGCACGTGACATTTCTCTCTCTCTGATTGCTGGGATTTTGGTTTTGCCACACAAAAGTGTGCAGTGAGGGAAGAACAAGAAGAGCAAAAGGGGTTGTGGAGGGTGAGGAAGGGAGCAGAGAGAGGGAATATGTCTTTATTCACAGCCTCACCACATGGTTTACAAAAGGGGGCAACTCATCATAAATAAGCTGGAGCTCCTGGGAACAGTGACCTAATCAAGATGTATAATTGCATGCCTTATCTAAATGAAAGCATCATTTCAGAAATGATAATGTGCACTGCTGTGGATTCAACTGCTATGGAGTTCAGCACTGAAGGGTAATTATAATGTTTAACAAATATATTCCCTTTGGGGGCCTGCAGTTAGAGATACCATGTCCTGGTTTCCCCTCATGGTGCACTTCCACCACCAAATTCTGAGGGTTTCCTCTCCCTTCTGGAATTTCTCATTGATCTTTCAAAAAATGGTTGGATCTTGTCCTGGAAGGTGAGAGGCAGAGACTACAGAAAAAAAAAGAAAGAAGAGTTAACTAAGAACTGAACCAAGGAAAAAGGGTATTTTTAGAGAAAAGGAGAAACCAAGCACAGCAAACACCACAGAGATCTGACAGCTTTGGGTTAAAGACTGTGACCAGACTCTCCCCACCCCAGGAGGAAGGATGTTCTCCCCTCTAACAGCCCTTGCTGCCTGGATATTCAATAGGATTCCTCAAAAACCTCTTTGTTAATTTTCTCCCTTTCCTTCTCCTCATATCCCTGTGGATAATTCCTGTCCCTCAGAGGGGAAAACACGGCTCAGATTGCTCCAGGTTGGTACCATGCAGAATTGATCTGCTACACCCAGCGTGAGAGAAGGTCTGACACAAACAGGTGCTTTTGTAGTTATGCCTCATATTTATTTTGTTGTATTTATGCAGGAGAAGGGCACAAAATAAGCAAAAGTACAAAACAGCTTCAGAAAAAGAGATATTGGACCAGTGGCTCTTAACCTGGAGAAGAGAGAAGTGATGAGGTGTCTATGAAATCACAGATCAGAGACAGGGAAGAGCAAATATATTTTCCTTTTCTAGCACACAGGAGCAAAGGGATCTGGCAGAGGCAGCAGCAGGTTGAACACAAAAGAAAGGGAAGCACTTTTTCATCCAGTGTGTAATTAAATTACAGATCTGGTCTGGGCAGGATGTCGGGCAGGCCAACAAAATATGAATGAATTAAAGAAAAAATAAATTAAAACTCGGATGATTGAAGGAGGATGAGTCCATTAAGAGCTATTAAACACTGCTCAGGATATAACCTTCACCTCAGGAAGTCCTTACACCACTATCTGCTGGAAGTCCACAGGATATCCAGGACAAGGAGTATTCAGCTGAATTTCCATGTTCATCTCCAGCACGTGCCCGTGGTGCAGTTTGAGCACATCAATGCTCACCACCAACATTTTTTGGCCTCTTCACCACAAGGTCCAAGTGCCACAAGAGGGGCAGAGTGACAACAGAAGTGCCCAGGGATGTTTCAGTTCTCCCTCAGGGGCACGAGCAGCACATGGAGATTCCTTAGAAAATATCCCATAAATAGATTGCCCCACTGAGCCCCAACTCTGCCCTGGCAGCAGGAAAAACACCCCAAAAAATGACTGCTATTGCAGGGGTGTCCTGGTTATCCCATGCTGGGATTGTTAAGGCATGGATGAGCTCAGGTCATTGCTGCTGTAGGGAAGGATGAGCTCGTGGAAAAGAAATATTTTTATTATTCTTTCTATCTTTTTCTTTTTTTTTTTTTTTTTTTTTTTTTTTTTTTTTTTTTTTTTTTTTTTTTTTTTTGCTTCATACATGATGGATGAACTCAGCAAGAAAGACAATCTAGTTTAGAGACAGATCTGTCAGCTGCAAAATAGCTGATCCTGCTTTGGGTTATTAGTTGGGAAAACAAAATTGAGCCAGCACTGTAGTTTGAGAATCTTTTTAAACCCACATTAATAAAAAAAGAGAGACAGAAAAACAGAGAGAAAGTGAGTGAGAGGGGAGCTTGGTTAGATGAATAATTTTTGTGTTGTCTCCAACACTCTGATTAAAGCCTTGGTGCCTAAATCAAAGATAGCAACAGCAACCTTAAAGGAAGACTGAAAACAATTTTGTGCGCTGCCATTTTTCCCTCTGCCTGTGTTTCATTATATAGAAAGTTTTATTTTGTCCTCTTTTGATCTTTGAAAGCAAAGAAGCAAGAGTGAGGTAGGGAAACAAAAAAAAAAAAAAAAAAAAAAA
>WEIU01004743.1:381619-435942 GCA_013389925.1 Aegithalos caudatus | reverse complement strand
AAAAAAAAAGCCACAAAAAAAATGTGACACCAATCTTGTTTGCCTCCTTCTCCCTGCCTGCATCGATAACTCAATTGGATCAGAAGTGAAGCGCCAGCAGAAATGAGCTGAGCAAGGCACCAAATGAAAACCAAATGCTGGGCTGCAAAGGCAGCATTTCCAATAACACCAAATTACTGGGCTGACTGTTCCCAGCCCCCCTCCAGTCACAGCCAGGCTGTTGTGGCCACCAGTGCAAACTTTATCTGCCTCAGAGGGGACAGGGGGGACAGGGACACTGCATCTCAGCAGCCCTGGAGCTGCATTTCCTGGCATGAGAGCAGCAGTTCCTGTGGGAGACCAGTNTATATAAATATAATAAACCTTGGATCCCAGGCTGCCTGCTATATATGGAAAAATGGATGCATGAGTCCAGTTCCATTCCCAGCTCTGCTGAAACTCGTGCTGGACAAGTCACAAAGTTCCAGAATGATTTGTTTTGAAAGAGACCTTAAAGATCATCTCATTCCAAGAGCCCCTTCCCCTGTTCCAGGTGGCTCCAAGCCCTGTCCAAGCTGGCCTTGGGCACTTCCAGATCACAGCACCATTGTCCACACAGAATCACAGAATAGTTTGGGTTGGAAGGAACCCCAAAGATCATTTAATTCCAACCCTTTTGCCATGATCAGGGACACCACTCACTAGACCAGGGTCACACACAAATCTATATTTACAAATTACAAGTGATGACACCCCTCCTCCTTTATTAAACCTTTAGAAACTAGTGTGCAAACTGCTTAGGAGTGGGAATTTTTAAAGTGTTCAGCCCTAACCTTAAAAAAAAGCACAGAAAAACAGGGAAGATTTCTGCTTTCAAAATCCCTCTCTTTGCTGCCTGTAGGATTGCAATTCATGTGCCATTGCTGGGACAAAGGTCACTGATGAGACACACAAGAGGATGAGGGTGATCCTTCATCCCAACCCCACAAATGGCTGCTGTTATTTCTCCTCCCTCCTCTTTCCAGGTGTTCCTCTCCCAGGTTATGTGGTAGCTGTCTTGTGTCTCCCAGCCAACCAGCAATCCCACTTCCAGGGATATATGATCCATCAGCATGTCCACATCTTGTCCAAGTGACACATTAAGTGCTAAAATCCAAAGGGAAGGATCTTCTTACACACCCAAGTGCCTGCCTGTGAATGTGGGTTAATGCCTTCTGGAATTTGGGATTCCTGTTACAGGAAAAAAAATCCCCATAAAGTCTAACTTCATGATAGAAAAAGAAGTGCCAATATTTCCCCAAATGTGCACTTCTTCCACCAATGACAATTGCATTTGCAATCCACAGGGTGGATAGAGAATGAAGAAGACATTTCCCAATCCTTCATGCTCCCTATCCAAGGACACAAACCCTTCCTGATCCTCCAGCTCTCAGCAGAAGAACCACAAGCTTCAGACAGGTTTCTCTTCACAGGGTCCAAGTTCTGACACAGCAGCCACCAGTTCCACATAAAAAATAATGGCAATTCTCCAGGTTTTCACCTCAGCATGTGGATTATCCCACCCAAAATCTGCCCCAGAGCCTGCACAGCCATCCCTGTGTCAGGGGAACCTGGGTGCTTGTCAAGGTTGGAACTGGAAATGATGCCTTAGGAAGGCTGACCTGAAACAGAGACTGGACAGAGCTAAGAGAATAAAGTAGATATTTATTGAAAGGCCTTTAGGGTACACCTCGGGTAGGACAAGAGCCTGGCCAGGCCTACACCCAAGGTGGGTCCAAAATGGTCACAAAATGGACACAAAATGGACAAAGGGTCACAAGGTCTCACACTTTTATAAGTTTTGGTCTATTTGCATTTTGGGGTTTTATTGTCCAATTACAGCTTCAGGTTGTGAGGTCTCATCCTTCTTGTTCCTCCCTCAGCCACCCTTGTTTGTGCTTTGGGGCTGAAAGTTGTCCTTGGTGTCCATCTAGGAAAGGATTTGTTTTGTGTCCCTGCTCTGTGCAGAGCTGAGTGACACTGAGTGTGAGCTCAGAACTGCACCCCTGGGCAGCACAGAATCTGAACAACACAAAAGCTCAAATTTAAGGCATCAGAAAAGCTGGAGTGATTAAAATGGGTGATCACAGAGCTGTGATCCCCCCTCAGAGAGGCTCTGGATGATCGGATCCCTGCGTGTGTGGGCCGGGAATTGTTCGGCCTTGCACACGGAGGGCGAGCCTCCAGTGGGAGGAATCCATTAGCATTTGGATCATTGCATATTTATGCTCCAAAACACGTGGAACAAAGAGGAGCCACATCAGGAGGGAGCCCTGTTGTGCCAAAAGCCCTCTGACACCCACAGCTGCTCCCGCTGCTGGTGGCCAAAGCCACCTCTCCCCCTGGGAGCCTTCCCAGGCTGCTCCCACCACAGAGGTTTTCCCCACTGCTGGAAGAGTTAGATGAATTTTGGATGTTTCTGCTGTAATTTTGTTCTCTGATTTCTCATCCCACTCAAAGCAGGCACAGGGAGTGGATGAGCCCCTTCTTCCATGAGTGGGCTGATGTGTCCATCCCTGGACATCTTTGAGTAACCCAGGTTCCTCCAACCTGCCCTCAGGTGGTCCAGTTTGGAGGAGGACACACAGGAAAACACACTGGAACATCCATCCCTAACACCAGGAGTTCATCCAGCTCATCCCAGGGATAGAAGGGCCATGAGATAACAGCCCAGGAGACTGACACAGATGTGCTCAGAAGAGCACAGATCCTTCAAAAGCATAGCAATTCATTCTGCCCACCTTTTCCTCTCTGGAAGTTCATTAGGAAGGGAAAGGAAATGACCTTACACCCTGAGAAGGTCTCATGGACCTTTCAAGGGAGCAGAGAGGTCTCCACAGGAGCTCTGGCATAGGAAGAGGCAATTGTCTCATTAGTTTGAGTTGTATGTTTGTTTTTCTGACCACTGCTGCTCCTTTCAACTCCCCTTGTCCCCTCAGGCAAAAATCACTTGCACAGGCTGTATTAAGCTTTTCACTAAGCCTCCTCTTTGATTACAATTCCCAGCAAACCACCAGGGTGCAAGTAACATAATTAAATACCTTTTGCTTGCTCAGTAAACAGCCAATCCCCAGAGAAGGCAACCCAGGACTCCCCAGATGGGCTACCCAAAAAAAGTCTCCCCAGCTTCAAGGTGAGACTGGAGAAGCCATAGCAGTTGTATTTCTGTCCCTGAGACATGATCCCACCGGGCCATGCAAAATGCCAGGAGTGGAGTAACCCAGAAAGGATAAAAGAAATCATTTAAGAGATAAGTGACTCGAACTGATAAAAAGTAATAACTGTGCAAAGTGTGCAGCCAGCGCTTGTTCCCTGCCCTGAATGCATTGCTTTGAACATAAAACTCATCAAAAGCATTTAGTTCTCCTACAGTTTCTCCAGAATGCCTAATCTAATATCTAATCTGTTCCCAACAAAGCCCTGGGAATGGCCTGGGAAGGAACACAGATCCTTCTGTGCTACAAAATCCAGCAGTGCTACAAAACCCTTCCTCACTAGAAGAAATAAAGAACCATGTTAGAAAACCTTCCTCAGACTTCACCAATCTGGAATACTGTCTGGGAATGCCAGAGGTTTCCCTGTTGCTGTCTCTGGAGAGACTTCCCACAGCTCCCAGCCACTGAATGGATCTCAGGAGAATGAATGAAGCAGCAAACTGGAGGCAGAGGGATGTGTGGATCAGAGCATCTGTGGGAAGTGCTGGAGGGATGTTCCCTGGGGAAGGCTGAGGTGAGTCTCCAAAGACTGGGAGGATCAAGCACATGGTTTTTAGGGAATTTTGGTGACTTCTGCAATTATCTGAGTGAAGGTGATAAAAGCAAGGGGGGAAAAAAAGTCCAGAAGAATTCTCAGGCTTCACAAAGGAAGGTTCACCAGGGAAAATGAACTATGGAGTTTTTTTCACTTCCAACAGTCAGTGCCAGTCTGGATTTGTCCCCCTTTCTGATAATTCCACCACATCATCAGCTAAAGAAAATGTGCTGGAGTCCAACCAGTGCCAAGTTTTGAGAAGAGCCAAGGCTGTCAGAGAATTTCCATTTCCATGTCAGAAATGTCATTTCTATCCCAGAAATGTCTCGGGATGGGCACAGGCAGGATGGCCAGGGTAGAACAGGACACCAGGTGTGAAAGTGAGCTGCATGGAGCCATCAAAGAGTGGAACATCCCTAAGGAAGGGGATGCCACCTCCAGCTCCAGCAGACTTGTACAAGGAAACTTACTCAGACTTGCAAGAAGATTTTTAGTGCTCTCAGAGCAAACCATGATGTGCCTGGTAGACCATGAAGTCCTGATGTCCTCCAGAACCTGGGAAAACCTCACTGAACACCACCTTCAAAATGTGAAAGCAGAAGGAATTCAGGCACAACACCCAGGACATTCTCATGGATACACCATGGATACACCATGGTACACCAACCAACTTCTCATGGATACACCAACCAACTTTTCTCTCCCCTTTCCATCTGCTTCCCTCTGGGAAGGTGGATTGAATGACCCACCAGTGCTTGGGATGCCAGTGGGAATCTTCAATGCCATTGGGCTAATTTAGAACTTCTATGGGGCCTTCCTTAAACAATCAAACATTTGGGGTGATAGGGTTATTAATTGCCTTTTCAGCTGTTGCATTAAATAATGAGACACCCATATGGAATTGGGGAGGGGGAGGCCACGGTAGCATCAAGGAAAGGAAACCAGGGAAATGCGAAACTTTCATGTGAGATAAGAACCTCATAACACTGTTATTATATCC
This sequence comes from Aegithalos caudatus, assembly GCA_013389925.1. NCBI lineage: Eukaryota > Metazoa > Chordata > Aves > Passeriformes > Aegithalidae > Aegithalos > Aegithalos caudatus. The sequence continues at coordinate 431,174 of WEIU01004743.1, read as the reverse complement.
CTCTGCAGTCAGGCAGTCTCCTGGTTTTAATAAAATCTCATTTTCCTTAAATTTTCCCATGTGGCCAACGTATTATGTGTGGAGTTTAATGTAGCAGGATATGATCTAAACTTAGACTCAGGTGGTCCGAGCCCTCTGGAACAGACGGGCTGGATTGTCAAGCCCTGATGGGGAATATAAACAGCAATAAAAAGCTCTTCCCTTCTTTTTTTTTTTCCTTTCTGTCTCTTTTCCAAGATCTGAAAAGACCTTACTATATTCAATTAATGATCCAGCCAGCCAGCCCAAATCAAGGAGACATGCATGCAGCCGTGAAGGGAGGGAGCACAATCAGCACTTACTTTTTCTTGTTGGAAGCAACATAGAAATGATAATTAAAAATTTAAAAAAAAAAAAAAAAAAAATCAAGATTTTTGCAAATGATTGATTGCTGCGTTTTGGCTGGATTTTGAAATTTTTTTTTTTTTCAAGGGTGTGTGTTTTTGTGAACCTCTCCTGTCCTATTCCCTGCAGAACTCCTTTAGGTTTTCATTAGGATAGGGATATCACGTTCATTAGGATCACTGCTCCTGATGAATTCATTTTTGTTGTCACATATGATTCCATAAGTGGATTTCACTTACATTTCCAAGGGTGATCCTCTGTCACACAGCATCACTCACCAGCTCTTTTAAGAAATATTCCTGAATTGGGATGGATTTCAGTACAGAGAAACATTCTTTGACACGGCTCCACTCAAGAGCATCGGGGTTTTTTGCTTTTTGCTTTTCTTGGTTTGTTACCAAGGATGTATTCCATTAAATTGCATGTTCCCAAGAGCAGATCACCAAGAGGAATTTCCAGAGCTGATGCAGTACTGAAAGAAATTCTTTGTTCTGGTTGTAGAGCTGAGTCCAGCCAACTTTTGATTTTATTTGTGACATTTTCTGCCCTGTGATATGCCTCCACACATTTCCAGGAGGCACAGCCAGGTTGTTGCTGCAGAAGGGAGAACATAGGGAGCAGCTAAACAAGACATAATGGATCTGTGGTACCCTGCTGAACATCAATTTAGGAATTTCTGGCCCTGCCTGCAGCCTTCCAAATATAGGATATCACAATTAGAAATGCCCAGGATTAATTGGCAGGACTGCCTGGATCTGACTGGTCAGCCCAATCAAGGTCAAAACAGGTCCCTTCAAACCAGGACATGGGAAAAGGAGCTCTCTCACAGCCAGGACTGTGTGGTGGGGATATTTAAAGTGCAGAAATTGGGATCAGGTTGGGAATATGGGCACAAAGGAAATACCCAAGCAAGGAAAGGTGACAAATCCATCTCCTCTGACCACAAAGTTTCTCCCAACCTGAGGGAACTTCAACCTCCTCTATGAAGCCAGCAAGACACCATCCTGCACGTGGAGGTGGGGATCTTCAGCACACTGGAACAGGATGCCCAGGGAGGTTGTGGAGTCTCCTCCTCTGGAGATAATCAGAACCTGCCTGGGTGTGACTCTGTGCCATCTGCTCCAGGTGATCCTGCTTTGGCAGCAGGGTTGGACTGTGTGATCTCCAGAGCTCCCTTCCAGCCCCAGCCATCCTGTGATTCCATGGGGCAAATAAGCTTTAAATGTCAGGATCTGTGGCAGAGGACTCAGAAAGTCTTGTTTTCCTGCTTTCCTGTTTTCCCTTCTTGTGGAGGGAGCAAGTCTCCACTGGAAATCCAAGGTGTGTTTTCCTCAGTGCCTCCCTCAGAAGCCAGCCTAATTTGGAAGCTCCCTACTTCCAGCTGATGTTCCTGAGCCTCAATCCTGTCCTGGAGAAAACCAGAACCTCCACCACAGAGCCCCTCCATGCAACTGCCACAAGGGGAACCCAGATGGTGCAGAAAAAAAACAACCTGAAATACTTCCCAAAAGCAGAACCACAGTTTTAAGAGGCAACTTGGCTCTTTCAGCCTGGAGGAGACTGAAGGGGGACTCATCAAGGGCTGCAGGATTCTCCTGAGGGGCAGTGGAGGGGCAGCTCCAAGGTCTGCTCTCTGTGACCAAGGACAGGAGACGAGGGAATGGCTGGAGCTGTGTCAGGCAGGTTTAGGTTGGATAGCAGGAGAAGTTTCTTCACCCAGAGGGTGGTGAGGCACTGCCCAGGCTCCCCAGGGAATGGGCACATTCCCAAGGCTGTCAGAGCTCCAGGAGCATTTGGACAATGCTCCCAGGGATGCACAGGATGGGATTGTTGGGGTGTCTGTGCAGGGCCAGGGGTTGGACTGGATGATCCTTGTGGGTCCCTTCCAGCTCAGGATATTCCATGATTCTGTGAAACTGCAGCTGCCACTTCTAACTCAGTGTTTTGGAGGCACCAAGTGGGAAAAGGTGCAAAGAGGGCAGGACTGCCTCATGTCACAGGTAGGGAATAATGGTCTTAAGAGTGAAATCCCATCCACCTGCTTGCAGAGCTGCAATAATTGCTGCAAACCAGAAATCCTCTGGTCTGTGTGGTTCATACCCATGTTGTGCTTCTGTAAATGGTCCTGGTCAGCAACAGATGGGACCTTTGGGGACTCATCAAAAGCTGCAGATATTTTACATCAGAGCTGGGAATTGCACCTTGAACTCCTAAACTGCAGCCCAAAGCATTAACCAGGGGCTCATCCACTTATATTAAAACAGTGGAAACATTGCCTCCCTGAGGACTTGTCTTCTGGAAAAGCTCACTGCCTTTAAATTCACACTCTGTTATGCTCTGGAAGGACGTTCATATGTCAACAGCTAAGCAAAAAATGATTAAAGATAACTGTTTCTTATTCCCAGGATTGTAAAAAAAAAAAAAAAAAAATTAAAAAAAAATAATGGCATCAAACAAAGACAACCTCAAAATCCCCTTTTTCCATTTCCTACATGAATAGACACAATGGGGTACCCCGAGCTTGCAGCATTCCCCATCAACCTGCTGAAACAACTCATTCAGACTTGTTTCAAAAACACATCTGGAAGGAAGAAAATCTTTTTTGAATGAGCACCTTTCAAGCCGTGTCAAGTGAACACTGGGCTTTGTAACCGAAGGGGCGTCGAGCAAGGTGCAACTCATCAAGGCTCAGAATGCAGGGCTCAGATCTGAGGCCCCAGAGGCTGTTGCCTTCCAGATAAAAAAAAAATGCTCCGAGGGTTTTTGATCAATCTCAGATAACGCTGAACCCCCAAGAGGGAAAATTAGTAAAAACTGGTCAACTGATCTCCCAGTCTAGCGAGAGCATAAGAGCTTATCTCCCTTAATCTGATTCAATGGACTTGATTTAACATCTCCTGCCCTTTTCATTCTTCATGGGGATGAAATCAGCTCCTTTCCGCTCTCTGATTGCGCTCGGGTTCCACTGCCCCCTCCTCTCCCACCCATCGAGTGCCACCCCAAGACCATTCTTCCCCTGACATCTAAGATTTCACCCCACCTGGTAAACAGGGAGCTCTCCCCTCTGTCCCCCTGCTGTTGCCCCCCTCATGCTTTGAAGTCTCTGGGAGTTAATTAGATCACTTGATTGGAGCAGGAAAAGCGGGATACAGCCTAGAGCGGTGTTTGCTTACGGGGGAACTCGTCCTGCCTGCGTGCTCGCTCTTCATCAAACATGAATGTCAACAAAACCTCACTTTCCTCTTTCATGAATTTTGAAAGAGCTCTTTCTGGTTTCTATTTTTCTTCTAATTTTTTTTTTTTTTTCTTCCTTCATTTCTTCCTCTTCTTCCCTTGGGATTCCCAGAAGGGAAATGGTTGAGGTTTATTAAAGAGGTCACTACGTCAGGCCTGTGAGTTTGATGGTCCACAGCCTTCCTCGTTGCCTCTTCACTCCCTATAAAATTATTTTAAAAGCCTTCCACGTGACACCAATCCCACAGCAACCCCCCACGAGAGAGGATGAGCAGAGGCTGCACACAGACCTCAAATGCAGCAGGGAAAAGGAGCTACAGATCCCTGGGAAGAAAGAAAGGGCACATTTCCCTTCCAGAGGCCAGGAGCACCCCTGGATGTTTAACACCAGTCAAAGCCATGGATGAGGACATCACCTGGACAAGGCAGTCTCTGAGTCACATCCTAATGAGCCATAAAGGATGAGAGTGTTGTAAACAACCAGGCTGTGAAATTGAAAGTTTGGCATCTGAATTCACCCTCACTGCAGCACAGGCATTGAGTTACTTTGGGCACTTTCTTCTGCTGGGATGATAAGATGAGCCTGACTGATTTCAATCGTTTCAGGGTCTGATTCTAACAGATCTGAGCTGTACTATTGTGAGAGTTTTTCAGACCCGTGAGGAAAATTTTAATTCCAAACAAGAAAAAAAAAAAAAAAAAAAAAAAAAAAAAAAAAAAAAAAAAAGTGGAAGACTAGGAAGGCTTTTTAAAATTGTGACTTTTCATTAAATTGCACCAAAGTACATTTTTACCTTTATCTGACAGCATGGAGATAATATTTTTACTGCTCACAAAGCCTTCATTAGGAGAACTTTTCCACTTAAAAATTAGGCTTTTGCTTTTTATTGCTTCTTAATTTTTTTTTACTGAAAACTATCTCATCTTTATTCTTCATTTATCACCCTCTTTTGTTACAAATACCAGTAGAGTGGCTCCCTGACACACACTTCTCCCATTACCACTTTGTTTCTATTGCCCTTTCTCTGTTTATTGATTACAGCAAGAGCCAATCTATTTTTTTTCCGCTTTTTTCCACTCTTTTTTTTTTTTTAAATGGATATATATCACTGAGCCTTACAGCCACAAAGAACAGGCATTTTGAAACTGGTCTGAGCTCCACATGCTGAGTGGGCCAACGAGGATTTAATTCAAAGGCTCCTAGAATCAATACTAGCCTTTGACTTGTCCTTATTTTATCCTTGTTGATGGTTGATGTCTGTTGTCAAAACTCCTGGAAGGCGTCTGCTGTGATTTGCTGTAGTGGCTGTGGAGACTTTAATGAGCAGAGTTGTTCTTATATTTGAGATCACCTTCAAAATCTATTACCTGCTCTCACTAGAGAGATCTTGGAAACCTTCCACATGGAGAAGCAACCAAACGCCTCCTGTTGCACCATTTTCTCTTTTATGGTTGGACTTATCCTCCCTTAAATTGGCCACTTTGCAGGCCACAGCTCTCATCACCCCTCCTGCCATCCCTGAGGAGGGTTTTGGGACATCCAGCCTCCTGCACCCCTCAGGTTCCAGGCTGGCAGGCCCACATTTGACATTTGTCTGGTACGTTTTCACAGGAATATTTCAAAGAGCATCCCAAGCTGACATGGAGCCATTGCCCTCATCGCTCTACCCAGGAGACAATCAAAGGCAAAGATTTGTCCCAGAAAACATTCACTGGTGAGTCACACACAAAACCCTGTTCCCAGCTCCTGGTCTAGTACCTACATCATGCTCCCCACACATGAGAACTTAAAATCTGCTTTTAAAGAGCTCCTTAAACCCATCCCAATTCCGCCCTTACTCAGACAGAACAGCCCGACTTCTGATAAAAGCCCAAGATGAGACTAGATCTTTATCACCCTGTTTTGGTCTCCAGCTCTGAGCAAGCTGAGAAACAACGTTTTTATCCTGGCACTTGTTTCAACTGAGCCATAAAAAACACTCTCACCCCAGCCCCGACCACGAGCCCTCGTGTTTGGTGAATGGGCGCGTTCCGTGTAATTTACCTTCTGCTTAATCGTTCTCATGCACACGTTAATTGTTCTCCTGCATGAGCAGGATACTAATCGGGGCTCAGATAACCCCTCCATCCTACTTTACATGCTGCTTCACGCTTTCCCTTATTTTAACTGGAGCCGTTTTTAATTCCAGTTAGGAAATTGATTATTCACACTTTTATTTGCCTTCCTTAAGAAGAAAGCGCGAGGAGCGCGAGAGGAATTGTAAACGCCTGGGTTAAGACCAGGAATGGAAACCCTGCATGTCAATGTGTGCCTGTGGATGTGCTGTGTGCAGGAAGGGACAGGCAGGGAAGTGTCCCCACCGTGCCCCTGATCAATATTTGGGATGTTTTCTGCAGCAAAGGTGCTGAGGCCAGGTCAGCGGGGCACAGAGGATATAAAGCTTTTTAGGTTGGCAAAAGGGCTGCAGGGTGTCAGAGAAAAAAAGTCTCAACCCAGCACTGCTTTGGGGTTTTAAACTGCTTTTTTTTTACTGCTTTTGCATGTGAAGCCAGTGCAGGTCTCAGGGGTGCTGGAATTTGGGAGAGAAGATGAGCTTGGAAACATCAGAAATGAAAGTAGAGCTGTGCACCAGGTGGGTGGATGGAAATGGTCAAAGAATCACAGAATGCCTCAGGTTGGAAAGAGCCTTAAAGACTATCAAATTCCAAACTCCCTGCCATGGAAGAGCTCTTCCACCAGAGCAGGTTGCTCTGGGCCCAGTCCAGCTTGGCCTTGAGCCCCTCAGAGCTCTCCTGGCCTTGGTCACAAGAAGGGAAGTGTGGGGCTGGTTCATCCTCAGCTCCTGTTGGGGTTTGCTCAGGAGCAAGTGAATGTTGAAGCCAACATGATGGTCCCAAAGCCCTCCATGACCCCTCAGACCTCACAGCTTTGCCTAGAAACCCCAAACTCAGCCTCCACTGTGCTTCCCTTCATCCTGAGCTGGTCACTCATATCCCTCAGCCAACAGAGAAATGGGCAGCTCTGGGCACCATCCACCTGAGCTCTTTGAGATGGGATGAGATGGTTTCTGTTCAGAAGTTCCTATCCCTCCCCATACAAAGGTATGGGATGGCTGCACCCTATGGAGACATCACAAGGCTTTTGGAGACAGCCAAGGCTTCATGAGATGTCCTCCAGGGCATTGGAACTTTTCCAAGGGGTTTACAGAAAGCAGAGAGAGGCAAAAGGATCTGCTGAAAAACACACAGCAAGAACAGATTTCAGCTATGGAAGGCCAAAAGATACTGGATGTATCCAGAGAAATCCACCCCCTAACAAAAAAAAGATGTTTCTCTATAGACCAGGTGTCCCTTTCAAAGCTGCAATTTAAATTTATTCTCACATTCCACTCTCCTGTGCAGCCTGAGGTCTCCAGATGAACACCACCCCTCACTATAGGGCACACTGAGAGGTAGAAATTATGGCATCAAGTCATTCTCTGGCAAATTGGGAAAATTGGCAAATTCTCCCTCAAATAAGGAAAATTGCGATTCTCTGGCAAATTGGGGTTGTTTTTGCTGGAGCAGAGGAGGACAAGCAACCAAACCACAGCAATCACCAATCCCAGCTGGTATATTTTCTTTTCCAGTGTTCTTCTCCTCCTTCTTTATTTCTATTGGTTTGGGGTTTTTTTTGCTTTTGATAGAAATACCAGAAATCTCTGCATAGTCCACCTTCTTCTGAAAATAAAACCTGCTCAGTAAAAAAGCTGGCTTTGTGCTGAAAACAATAATAATAATAATAATAAGGAATAAAGCTATTTTAGGTAGATAATGCTTGTCTGGCTCTTATAAAACCCTAGAGGAAGGATCCAGAGCCTGATTCTGTGCTCACATGCATGGACAGCCTTGGCTTCCTCTTGCACACTTGAATCCACCGAGGTCAAATCCTCAGCCTGGCTACATGATGCAGACAAACTCCACCCTTGGGATAAGAAAACACACAAAAAGAAGAACTTTTCTTTCCTTTTGACCTGCTTAAGACTCAAAGCCAGGAGTCAGAAGCCAGCATGGTGCATTCACCAGTATCCAGCTCTTTCACCTCTGGCTGGACACGCTCCGATGAAGTAACAGCAGCATCAGAGTCCAGATGTATTTGAGATAGGCTGGGTGTCCCTGTGCAGAACGCAGCAAAACCCCACTCCTCGAGCCTGGCAGGGGCAGTAGCATCTTTATTTCAATCTAGTTCCTACTTTTCTGGTTGAATGCTCCAGGAAATTCCATTATCAGGAGTGGAATGTTTGGTGTCGCTGAACTGGAACCGTGTTTCTGATATCATCAACCATTAGGAACCAGGCTTTGCTTGTGATTTCCCAGGCACCTTCAGGTCTCTACTAAATGAGAGAGGACTAAAACTCCTGGAAGCTGTGGGGATTTGAGGGCTCCTGCATTGCCTGCACAGCCAGGCAAGTCCTTCCCTTAATATTTACAACACGATTTACAAGCTCCCCTTTACATCAAGCTCCCCTTTTTTGTAGCTTGGTTTTTCAAGCAAATAGTTGAAGACACAAATAAATGCTCTTTAATGCTCTCAGCAAAAAACACTGCCAGGACCTATCCTGTCCTTTCACTCCTGTTCCCTCCAGGCAGTGCATTGCCAAATCCCAGTGGGATAAAATTGCTTGGATGTGGGCTGAAATCTCAAAAATCACATCCCTTTCCTCCAAATGGCTGCAGTTTGGAAACACCAAATTCTGCCTGTGTTTTCCTCCCCCTCCCCAGATAGGAAGTTGACCAGCAGGCAAGGAGTTACTTTGATAAAAGTGGAGGTGACAGCACTGGATCCATAAAAAAAACCAACATCTGCCCTCAAATTTCCCTTCAAGTGACATATTTTAGATACTGTCTGCAGACAACAACCCTCTCTAAAGAACATCTGCTCTGGTGAACACCAGTTATGAGTTCTCCTCCTGGAAACCTCTATAAATAACAATGTGCTGAGGGCTGGGTAAAACCTCATTAAATTTGGAAAGCCTGAGAACTGCTCTTTGCCCAGCACCCAGGGAGGGGAGGAACAGAGAAGCAGTAGAAGGCAATGCCCAAAACTAAGTCCATGTGCAGTGTCAGAAGAGGAGCCCCAGAGGCCAAGCCCGATTGGGAGTCACACAGATTCAGACAGTGGGAGTTTGATGAAGTGCCAGAGACATAAAGAAATCAGGCTGGGCTCCCCATAGATAGCTGGAAGAGTGAAGGGAAAGTTTTTAGGCAAAGTGCTAACTAGAGAAAGGAACCACAAGCAACTTCACTCCCGTTGTTTGACTGCCAGACGTATTCAGGGAGCAGAACTTTATGCATCCTTTATAGGAGACTGGGATTTCATCAAAGGGATAATAACTGCATCATCAATTTCTCCTTTGAAATGAAACCCAAACATTGCCTGAATGCAGAAGCCAACAGCAGTAGCAATAACAGTGCTGGGAAGAAGTCTGTAATTGCAATGCCATAAACCATAATCTTTGTTTTAGAAATAACACCTGCTCTCTGAGTGACTTACTCTCCCTGGTACCACCTCTAGAAACTCCCTGCTAGCAGTGGCAGCCCGCTCAGGAGCCCATATAAAACGCTCAAGCACCCCCGCCTCGTGAAAACATATTAACTAAATGGAGCTGCAGGCTTCATTCCTCTTTCCTAGAAGATGATTCCTGCCTCCAGCTCCACTCCTCGTAATTTATTTTCCCTTTTTAAGTGCTGATATGCACGCTGGTACAAGAAAAAAGAAATGCTTTTCTGATTATAGTGGCAGAGAGGAGGCTGCAGAGCTGCTTTGCTGCTCTGCATGGGAAACTTTAGTTCACTTCTCTCCAATAAAGATTTCTTTTTTATCTCCTTTGGGTGTTTTCGTTTTTGGTTGGGTTGTTTTTCAGTTGGTTTGGGTTTTTAGTTGAAAGCTCAGACATACTTATTATCCTCTCCATCAAGCAACCTCACAGCTGCAAAAATGAGGGGAAAGTTATTAGCCCAGAGAGCAACAGGGACTTATTTAAAGCAGGGAAGGAAGAGGGTTTGTGCAGCTCACTGGGAGAGGATGGGAACAGAGTAAATGACTGCTCTGGAGGGGGGCAGATGGAGTTCAAGCCACTCCAGAGTTCAGGGCAGAGTGAAGTGAGGATTTGTGGAAGGTGCTGGCTCGATGGTCTGGGCTGTAAAGCTGCTTTTCCTGCTCCTCATTCATCTCCCTGAGCCCATCACAGAATATCCTGAGCTGGAAGGGACCCACAAGGATCATTGGGTCCTGCCCTGAATAGGACACCTCCAAGAACACCACCGTGACCCTGACATGAAAATCATGGATATAGGATTGCCTTTTTAATCAGAAACATGGTAAATCAAAGAGCCTCAGTGTGAATTTACAAAGGGGCACAACCCTCTTCAGTCCCTGGTGATTTTCTGTTCCCACCCCTGACTCCCAGAGCTGCCACCATCCAGCTGCCAAACCCTTCACCAAGAGAACCTGGGGTGCAAGAGCTGAATTTCAGTCTTGCCTCAGTAGGGTCTGCCAATAAATTTCTTATTGACCACAAGGCCTCAAATTGAGTGTTTGGAATCTCCCCTGTGGTTTGTGAGACTGTAATGGGATAATCTAAAAGAGAGAGCAAAAGGCATCGTGGAAAAAAAAAGGAGGGAGTGACAGGTAGATGCTGCCTTTGCAGAAAGAGGGGAGGATTTTTGGGATTAGAATAAAACTCACCCAATGTTGCTGCAAGAAAATTACTCTGCACATTGCCTGGAGCCTCCCAAAGTAACAGGAGTTTCCCACTGACTTCAAAAGGCTGTAGGCAAAACCCACAGAGAGTTTTTCACTTCTCTGTGCTGACAGAGAACTGAAAATTGCAGGAGCTGAAGCAAATCTTTTCTCCTCCATTTGTGATGTGCAGGGAATCCCCAGATGTTCCTGCATGGTACAATTTTGTCTTTAGGAGAGGCACCAGGAAAATGGACTTAAAAGGAAATGTGGAGTTCATCCACAGAACATGTAAAGAAAAGTACAGGTGATTCTGGAGCACTACAGAACCCAGGCTTATGATTCAGGGTAAGTCTGGACCCCCTCCTTCCCCTGCCTAATTCCATGCCTGCCTTTCAGTAGGATCAGCAAATTGGGAGGACTGAGTCAAACTCAAGATATGAAACAGTCATGGGAAGCCTTTTCCTTCATGAGTTTGGAATAACAGGACACACCTCATGGTCAGATCTGACCCAGTACCATGCACTGATTTAACCACTGACATGAGCTGGGGTGGGTCCTAAGAACCATGGAATCACAAAACCATTGAGGCTGGAAAAGTCCTCAGAGATCATAGAGTCCAGCACTGCCAAGCCCACCACTAAACCATGTCCTGTGAACCAAAACCACCCAACCCTCTGCTCCCAACACATCCTGTGAACTAAAACCACCCAACCCTCTGCTCCCAACACATCCTGTGAACTAAAACCACCCAACCCTCTGCTCCCAACACATCCTGTGAACTAAAACCACCCAACCCTCTGCTCCCAACACATCCTGTGAACTAAAACCACCCAACCCTCTGCTCCCAACACATCCTGTGAACTAAAACCACCCAACCCTCTGCTCCCAACACATCCTGTGAACTAAAACCACCCAACCCTCTGCTCCCAACACATCCTGTGAACTAAAACCACCCAACCCTCTGCTCCCAAGGCAGGTGTATTCCTGCCCTGATGCAAAGCCCAAGAGTGCATCCTGGTACTCTCACTCCCCATAGGGTCACACCACCAACCCCAAAGTCTCAACTCCACCTTCCTCCTTCTCTTCCCACAGCACTGACAGAACTCTTGTGGCCTTTCTTTGCCTCCAGCCCCTGTGCTCTTTTCCCAGCTCTCTCTGTGGGACTTTTGTTCTTCCCAACAAAGGGAGACACTCTGTTCCCCAGCCAGGGAGCTCCTTTTCCCGTCTGGGTCCTGATGAAAGGAGAGACACTTGAAACCAGCCGGGATGGCTCTGGCCCTGTTTCTAATTAGCACATCATCTGCTCGCTTCTAAAAACAGCCGCCTGCATGTGTGCCTGGAAGGGGAGCTGCTTGCAGCAGCATCTCCCTCTCCAAGCAGCCTGGAATCAGCCTGGCTGGGCCACCTGGACACGCACCAGGGCATCTGACGTGGTTTTGTAGCCCTAACCCAGCCACTGGGCATCCAGCAAAGCCAAGGAGGGTGAATTTCCCCCAAGGGGAAGAAGCTGAGCAGGCAGACTCCTCATCCCCTCCACCCAGGGAGCTCTCCAGGCCATCAAGTCTTCTTGGAGTTTCTCTCTGTGCTTAAAGTTTTGTGCTGGGATTCCCAGACCGTGTCTGGGCACTTCAAACTGACACCTGAACTGCTTTTACATAGGGCACAGATCACAAAGATGCAAAGGGGGATGGGGATTTATGGGGTGATTTTTAGCTGGAAACAACATTTTGATCATAGGATCGTTAAGGTTTGAAGATCAAGTCCAGCTATTATCCCATTTTGATTGATTTCTTTGCAATAATGTCCTGAACCAGTCTTTCTTCCTTCCTTCCTCCCTTCCTTCCTTCCTTCCTTTTTTGTTTTTTTGGGGGAGTTGGGGTTTTTTGTTTTGGTTTTTTTGAGGGTTTTTTGTTTGTTTGTTTCTTTTCACTTTTTTCCCTATTTCTTTTTTATTTTCCCCTTCTTTTTCCCCTTTGATTTTTTCTTTCCCCCGCTTTTTTATATTTTCCCATTTCCCCCTCTTTTTTTAATTTTTCCCTTTTCCCCTCTCTTTTTTTTTTTTCCATTTTTCCCCTTTTCTCTCTTTTATACTTTTTCCCTTTTCCCCTTTTATCTCCCTCAAAAATTTATCACTTTTAAATTCATTAGGCAGCACAGCAGGAGCTCAGCCATCGAGAAACTTTCCGCGACGCAAAAAAAGAAAATCGCGTGTGTGCCATCTCGGGGAACAGATACGTGTGGGAGAGAGGTAATTACTGCTCTCTGTATCTGTCTTTGGCTCTGGAATTAATCCATGGAGAGCACTGAATTAACTCAGGAGCGGGGAGATCTGAGGATTGTTCCTGGCAGCCCGTCCCAGCCATGCCGGACCTGGTGCGAGCCTTTGGACAGGAGCCAAGGCTGACTGAGAGCCAAAGGCAGGGCTGCAGACACGGCAGGTCCTGCTGGGACACACACAGGCTCTGGAAGGGATGTACAGGAGGAATCAGGGGACATTTGTTGTCCTATTCACCCTCCCAGATCATAAAGAACCCAAAAAATCTGCATGTTAAGGATCTGTCCTTAAATCTCTCCTAGGAAGAGGGATGAGGGTGAAAAGGAAGGGAAGTCAGAATCAGGCCCAGGTCAGCAAGGCAGCATGTAGGACCAAGAAAAGGATTATATTCTCTCCATCCTGTCTCCTGTTTCAGATCTGAGCCCAGTCTAATCCAGCCTCTCCTGAGCTTTATTTCTACAACAGCAGTGAAGCAAGATTTTTAATTTTTTTACTGTGAAATAGCTACTGTGCCCAGTGAAATCTCTCTCTCTATGGAGGGAAGGGGTCTAAAGACAACAAATATCTGGTGGGAGGTATCCCTGCCCAAGGCATGGGGACTGGAATGAAATGGTCTTTAAGACCCCTTCTGACTCAAACCATGTTAGGATTCTACAAAAAAAGAAGCAAAGATTCAAAGAGAGGACAAAGGGTGAATGGTAAAATTCAGGCATTTGGGTCCTGTTGCCTCTCCAAAGCTTGGGTCTACTTTAAACTGGGGAATCAGAGATGGGAAGCATAAATTTATATCTGTATTGTACCTTTCATTATAGTCTTGAATTAATAAATGAGTCAGTCCTGGATTTTAGGGCTGTCAGGCAAATATTAGATCAGCTCCAGCCTGGATTCAGCTTCCTACAGAGAGCAGGGGCAACCTTTGAGTTTAGGCAAGGCTCCACAGTTTGCTCATGACTTCTCCAAAGTTCACGTTCTAAATCCGAGTTCAGCTCACAAGAGAAGACACATAATCCCAATCCATTCCTGATCCCAGGACTCATTCCTCCCACTCATCAGCTTTCAGATTCATTTGGTCTCTCCCTGCTCAAATATCCCTGCTCCTCTGCCAGTGTGGGATGCTCCTCATGCCCGGAGAGGTTGGCTGGGCAGCTCCAATGCCAGCTCTGCCAGCCTGCCCGCACAACACGTCTGTGGCTCTCTCTGAAGCTATCAGGGCTTTGAGATCTGGGATTTCCTCTCTGAGCACAGCTCATCTCAGGCCAAGATGTGATTGCTCTGAAGCTTCGCCCAACCAATCTCCAGCTCTCCCTAAACCCCTGGGGATATTGAGCTAAACGTGGTCCAGATGGCTCTGGAAGACACGAGACATCAGCAAGTCACAGGGATGCCTTTCCAAGGGCTGCCCATGCCCAGACGATGACAAGGAAAATCAGAGCTGACCTGAAAAGGAAACGGAGCTTTCCCTCCCCTCAGTGCTGCTTCTGCTTCACGAGACTGTTTCCAAACCTATCCACTCCCTTGCTTTTCCTTTCACAGTTTCTTCACAGCTCCATCTCAGCCAGAAGTTGAGCCATCTGAGCTCACATGAGAAAGACTTCTCAGATGTGAAATCTGGCTCAGTGGGAAACATGAAAATCTCAGAGGCAAATTGGGCACGTTGGGTTCACCACCAAATATCCCAAAGGTTCACATGTGTCATTAAGTGTTTGAGAACAGAGTCTCAAACACTTAATGAACCCTCTGACATTTGTCCAACATGGCACAAATCTTCTTAAACTTGGTTAAAACCTCCCCCTTATAAACCACATTTCCCCTCCTCCCTGTTGCATTTCACCTGGCAGTGCCAGCTTGGGAGGATTCAGTCCACACTGAAGGATATCATGGCATTTCTCAGGCATCCATGAGCACCCTGGAGAAACAGGGACACAGCAAACACACTCATAACATCTCTGGAGAATTAATGCAGAGCAAACTACACCAAGTGAGCTTCCCCACATCCCAAGAGGCCGTGGCAGCATTTTGTGCACGAGCTCCCAGTGCCTGATAGAGATGCTGAACAGCTCTCTGTCCGTGTGACAGTACAGTGGGCACTGATTGAAAAACCTCTGGCACAGAATGCCCTCACATCACCTCTGAGCACTGCTGACATCCCTCAGCCTGCTCCAGGCCGGGCAGAATCTGCTGGATCAGTTTGCAGCCATTTGTCACTGGGAGTCACCTTCGGAACGTTTCCCTCCGAGCATCCCCGTGCCCTGCCCTGAATGTAAACACAGCCCAGAGCCTCAGCTTGGTTTTCACAACTGTATCAACCAGGTTATTTTTATCTGTGGTCCTCTCTGCATAAAATAAATCAGTAATCTATCCTTGGCCCACGATTATTGATGGGAGAGCTCTGCATGCGGGTTCTCAGCAGGAAAATTGGGGATATACTGAGAGTTCCCATCTGTGCCCTGCCAGATCTGCACCTCAGTTCCTCCTTCCCTAACAAGGGTGATCACTCACCATGGGGGGCATTGTGAGCATAGGGATTTATTTGGGAAAGGCTTATGCATGGAAGGGAGATTAACACAGCCTTGAGCTGTCTGGCTGGAAAATGTGGGAAGCATCAGAGTGATATTCACTGGATCCAACTCCACTGAGGCAGGATAGTTGCTGCCTTTCCTCTCACCTACTCCATGGAAAGCTAAGCAAAAATTGCCTTTAGATTTAGCATTTTGTGGGGCTTTACATTTATTTCTTTTTTATTATTCTCAGCTGGCCCACAAGTGGCTGATGATCTCCATGGAATGAATGGCAGAGTGCTGGGAGGAGGGTGGTTATGGTCCCTCCTCCCTGGGAAATGCTCTGAGGGATTACCTGCTCCCTAAGGCAGGTGAATCGAGGATGCTGCATGGTTGGAGCCCCACAGATCTGGGTTAGCACCCCCCTTGTGACAGGCTCCCCATCTGACCTTGAACATGCTGCTTAGAGGTTCATCTCAGAGCCGATTAGGGGATTTAAAATAATTTTCCTTCAAACTAGCAGGAAGGCTTTACTTATGGATTGTTTGGGTTTGGGGCTTGTTTTTTTTTTCTTTTCCATTTCTCTTAAATCTGGTAGGTGGCTTCAAATACCCCAATCCTAATCTGCCTGGGTTGCAGATGCATCCCTGCAGCAGATCAAACTGCTCTACATGATCATTAATGAATTTCAAGTTCTTTAGACTGAAGGCATGGTCCCCATATTATAATTTCACAGTCTGACCAGATAAACTGAATTTTCAGAGTCAGGTTTCATTGAAAAAAATGAACATAAACTGTGGTACCTGAAAAAAAAAAGAAATCTGTTAAGAGTGCTAAAAAAACACTTTGTGAGATCATCCAGACAGAGCAGACAGAAATGAGCTGCAAACACCAAGCAGCTCATCCCTTCACACCAATCATCCTGCTCAGCAGGACTCAGAGACCTCAGGTGACCTGGAACTGGACAAGATTTAAAAGTTCTCCTTGGTCTTCCCATGGAGCCAGAGCTAAACTTGCTATGAGACCTCTTGTGGGCTCCACCAAAGGAATCAATGCAAGTGCAGGGAGGAATAGAAGCCATGCAGTCAGCTGGCCAAGAGCTATATTTAATCTTGTCTCTTAATTTTAATGTCTTTTCTGAGGCCAAACTACAGCACAGGATTTTGTGATACTGGGGTGTGAGTTTGTATCTGATCCTGAGATAAACTGGAACAGAGCTGTGTGAGATCTCAGCAGATAAATTTCTGCCTTATCCCCGATCACTCTGGCTGTGACATTTCTGCCCTCCAGCTACAGGGACTGGGTCATCACAGCCTTTATTTCAGCACTGCCAGAGCTGGGTTTAGATCTCCTGTTGCATTGTGGATGCTTGTTTTGCTCTCACGTTGAGAGGACTGCTCCAGACAGAGGAATCATCAATGATCTCAGAGAAAAAGGAAACCACCTTCCGTGAACTTTTTTGCGTGACCTCCCCAGAGAAAGTTGTGTTCTCAAGTTCAGATGTTGTTAATATCCTCCATGAGGAGGAAAACACAGCAGCTGGTCTTGTGAGACTGGCTACAGGGAGAAAACTTCCAGCTATGGCTTCAGAGTCATGGGAGAGGGAAATATTTGTCCAAACCACCTCGAGCTTTTGGTGGAGTTGGATGAATTTCATCCCATTTCTCCTAAGTTCTGCAGACACAGGAATATAAAAGCACTGAGACAGAGATGAGCAAAGCAGATCTCAAAGCCAGTATTTAACACCAAGATGCCTCTCGTGCAAGTGCTTTGGGGTTTGAGATGGTTTGGAAACTTCAATTTACTTTCAAAGACCACCAGGAAACCAGGGAGGAGAACAGACAGAGGGAGGTGAGGAAGGTGGGGGTTTACTCTGTTTAGATTCTATTCCTCCATACCCTGAATTTTCAGTGGTCATGCTGGGCTTGAGACTGAGCTGATAAATAAATAATGTATAGATAATATAGATAATATTCCCACAAAGACAGAATAAGAGGGCATAACCCATTTTGAAAAACACAGAACCCACCACCAATGCCTTTGAAAACACCCAGGATTTCCTTTCTGCTGAATCCAGCACACCATCCCCGTCATCTTCTATAAGACCTCTCTAGTGCTCCTAAATTTGGCAGCTGTCATCTACAGGAGTTACATGATCTGGAGCTAATGCAATTAGCTGTGACTTTGAAGGCACACAGCAGCTTCTCATCATTCTCAGAAGAGCCTTAGACAACTTGGGGACAGCAGCCAAGCTCAGAACGACTGCCAGGAGTGTCATGTGCTGTTCCAGAGCTGAGAGTGTGTCTGCAACAGGAGCCTTGAACAGATTGGGGAAAGGATGGAGCAGGGAGGGAAGACAGCAATGAATGAAGACAAAGAGGGATCAGCATCAGAGAAGGGATGGCCACAGGTTAGGGGGTCAGGGTGGAAAGGGAAGTGAAGGGAAAAGGGAAGGATGGTGGGGGTGGATGGAGATGGGACATAGGAGATAGAGGGGGTAAGGTGAAGAAAAAAAGTGGATTAAACTGGGCAGAGAATTTAGATTGGGAAGGGAAGGGAAGTGCATTGATATTGGGAAGCAGGGTTTAGTTTGTGCTAACTGTAAGGAGCTTTTCAAATGCTGTCATTGATGGTTATGATTGAACACAGCCTGGCAAAAGGGGTGATATCAATAAAGTGCCATCAAATGCAGGAAAGGGACACTTATCTGCAACAGATCAAGGAAATAAATCAAGAAATAGTCCCCACTGGCCTGTAAAGCTGTTCCAGTTCATGTGGTTGGGTCTTTTATTAGACTTGACATATAACAAAAAGTTGTAATAACTCCTTCCAAGGATCAGGAGTTTTGCCAAATGCTCTTAAAGTTTCCATTATTTTCTTTCATCTTATTGCCAGAGAGGCACCAGTGGTGCAACACCTTTACCAAGGAGCCCCCACCACTGGTTTTGGGGGAGCAGGGTCCCAGCACAATGAATTTGTGAATTTGGGGGTGTTCTCCCTGAGCACTGGGGAGGGAGGGCGGGAAAATTCAGGCACAGCTACACAGGCAGGAGCTTTTCAAATTAGATGTAAGGAAGAATTTTTTTTTCCAGTGGGCATGATGAGGCATAAATTGCCCATCCCTGGAAAAATTCAAGTTGGACAGAGCTCTGGACAATCAGGTGTAGTAGAAGCTGTGGGTTGAACTACACCTTGGAAGGTCCTTTCAGCCCAAATTATTCTGACTTCATGCATGGAAGGGGTCTAAAAGAGCTGTAACAGTACAGCAAACCATAATAGAATTCCTTAGAATTTCCAGCTCTTTACCCCATATCTGCCAAGCCAGCAGGACTCCCAGATCCCCATTTTTCCCCCAGGGTGCACACACGTTTCCCAGGCTGGTTTGCACCCTGTGTGCTCAGGGTGGCTGTGACTGCTGCCACAGGCAGAGCTGTCACACTGCCTGGGGACAGCTGGGCTTCTTGGCCACACAGGATCCCTCTGTGTGGGATGTCTGTGCTTGCAGACAGCATGTGGCACCTGCAAAGGAGGCACAGTCAGAGGCTTTTGGCGTGGGGAAGCCTGCCAGGATCCAGGAGCCACAGAAAAATGCAGCACTGTCTCCAGGGCTGCGTAGGGGAGAACATGCCTTGGGATGTTCCCTGTGTGTGAAAGCTGTACACAGATATCTGAACGTGTTTCTGCCCTGGGAGTTGGTTCTTAGAGCAGCTCAACAGTGAACCCTGCACAGATAAAGTCCCTGGTGTTACTGTGAGCTCTGCAATAAGATGTGTGTGAATCCACGTGTCTGTTTTTAAGGATCTGATGCTCCCAGAATCTGAGGACAGATGATAACCCAGCCAGCACCACCTGAATTCTGTGGCAGAGAAAGGAGCATGGAGCTGTCCCTGGGCTGTGACACAGCTCCACTGCCTGCACATGTGCCACTTGAGGTGTGCCTGGTTTTATAACTCACAAAAAAAGCCCAGCCTGGAGGTTCACACCTTTCTGGAAAAGGAATGACAGAGTGGTTTGGGTTGAAAAGGATCTTAAAGCTCTTCCAGTTCCACCTGCCATGAACAGGGACACCTCCCACCAGAGCAGGTTGCTCCAAGTCCCATCCCACCTGGCAATGAATGTACTCATATGAGGAGCTCCTTTGAGACTACAGGGTCTGTGGGAGGAGATTGGTGTGATTATAAATCACTCCAGCATCAGGCTTAGACCTCATAAGCCTAAATTCCAATGTCCCACCTTCCTCACAATTCCCAGACCACACCCCAGGGCACACCACGGTAACAAAGAGTAGAGCAGACAAGCTGCTGCAAACAGATGCTGATCTAATCAAGAGGTTGGGGTTGCCAGGCACAGAAGATAAGAAGGTGTCAGCATCCCATCACCTCTGACACCATCCATCCCCCTCAGGCTGACACAGGCTCTCTCCACACAGCATCTACCCCAGGATGCTGGACCACAAAAGGGTTGGGTCTGCATGCAGTGTGGTGGAGCCAGCCATGAAAAGACTGATGGGGTGGAGGAGAGAAGCATCTTCCTGTGGTTTGCAAGAGGAGTCTGCCTCTCTTCCTGCAGCAGCTCGGGGAGGCAGCTGGGATGAGGATGGAAGGGGAGACGTGTGGCCACTGGAGATGTTCTGGAGAGACAAGTGGTTCACCCACGGCTCAGAACTTCCTCTGCCAGAGCAGCTCAGGTAATAAAAGCTGCACAAACACTGTCTGCAGTGCGAGGAGACTGGCAAGTTAATCATTTAGCACTTTAGAAAGTGAAAGAAAAAGAGGGAGTAAACATTTTTTTTTATTATTTTTTTTTTTTCCCCCAGAGCAGCATCCTGTGCCTTGATGGAAGAAGATGACAGCTCTGAGCCCAGCCCTGTGCTGCACCAGGGAGAGATCACAGCTGGGGCATCTCTGTGAGTGTACCCACCCCAGCATAAATTAGATGGAAAAGGACAGGAAAACTGAAGCTAATATTCCCAGAACAGCCAGGACTTGGAGGTTATTAACCCCTATTTTCTCATTAAATTCTAGCTTAGACAAACACTTTTCTCTCATCTAATGTAACCCGGAGAGATGAGTCACTTCTCCCCCTCCACAGCTGTCAAAAGCACTGCTGGGCTGTTCCCTCACTGCAGGGAGAGCAGCTTTTCTCTCCTGGGTACAGCAGCATGGGATAGACCAGAGCCCTTCCCTGTGCCCTTTCCCAGATTTCCCTTGGTTGTTCACAAGGAATTGGACCCTGTGATCCTTGTGGGTCCCTTCCAACTCGAGATATTTTACAATTCTATGAACAAACCCTCCCATTTTAAACCTAAAAACCTCATAAAGGATCGTACTGGCCACATCCAGCTCCCCACATCACCACGTGTACCATTAATTCCATGGCTCTGCAGAGCATCCACTGCACTCACCACGACACAGAGTCACCAAAGTGTTTCCCAAGACTGACAGCATGAGGATAAAAGCTGTAAAATCCAAATGCCACAAGAGGAGGGAGAGAAGGACACTGCCAGCACGGGCTCCTTGCAGCAGCTGCTTAATTTGTCAGGTAGTAATTCATTAGGTCTTAATACACAGGGTGGATTTAGAACAATGAGAACTGAGCAAAGCTCAATGTACACATCCTGTGACGTGCCAGCAACATGGAACTCTCTAGACAGCTACAGATTTGTTATGTTAATACCCCCTCGTCTCCTTCTGAGATTATCAAAAGGCAAGTGCTGTCACACAGGAAAAAAAATAAAATTACAGTTGGGGATGGATGGATGTGACTGGTGCTTATTGCTTACGCACTGCTGGGAATGCACTCAAAAGAACACTGAAAAAAAAACAAAAAACTGAGGGAGGAAAAAAGGATTTTACCATTTTTCTTCTGATTTATGGAATATTCCCCCAGTTAGGACTCTCCGGACTAGACTCTGCCTTCGAGAAAATGCTGGAGTAATGGCATGGATTCCTGCAGAGAGCTGCTCCAGCCCAGGATGGAGTAAAGATGGTGGGAATCCCACCTTCCCTCTGGAAGTGATGCTGCCCTCAAAAGCTGCAAGCCCCAGGGAATGGGGCAGTGTGGGAGTGCTGAGAGCCTGCAGGCAGAGCCCAGGGTCCTAGAAGATATTCAGGAAGAGCTGCTTTAGTTATCAAGCTCCTAATTGAACTAATTGAGCTCCTGCAATTTGCAGGAGTTAACCCTCCCCTTGCCCACCACGGGAGGCCACAACTTGAATCGAGTTTGGCTGCGCAGGGCACCCGTGCACATTTTCCCCCACAACAAAGGGGAGATGGAAAAATGTTGTCACTCCCAGACCTCTGAGGGTGTCCCTTTGATTGTTGCATTTCCTCCTGGTGTCAGCACTTGTGATATTAATGATGCAGGCAATGGGTCATTAAAAACCATTCAGGAGGGGGGGGATGCAGCCACCTAACGAAGGATTAGAGCCCCGGCGTTATTAAAGAGTGAATATTCACTCTGTCCAATTAAAGGGATCTTTGCTTATAGGGGGAACACTGCTCCTCCAACTCCCCTCTGGCAGCAAAGCTAGGGAATAATTTCATCACCCTCTCAAATAAAGCTGGGGAGATGGGAACAAAGGAGATGTTTTCCTGCATCTGAGATCTGCCCACTCCAAAACATGAAAGCGGCGCCGCTCGGGGAATCATGGGCTCCAGTTTGAGGAGTTTCACACAGAGGTATTGCAACCAAGGGAGAATGGTGGCTATGGCAAGGGGAACCTTCAATTTCAGTGTCCTTTCATTTTCCTTTGAATGTTAATTGGATTAACATTTCAGTGGGTTTGAGGTGTATTTTTGCATGTGCGTGATAAAGGCGCGCGAACACAAGCGCTGTCGATGGGAGAGGAAAATGGGGAAAGAGGAGGATGAAGAGGCCAAAGAAACTCAGAGAGGAGAATCACCCACAGATTGTTCCCAAGGCTTGGGGAAAGCAAGATCTGGAGTGGTGGGAAATCCTTTCTTTTGGGGTTTGTTTTTTTTTTGTGTGTGTTTTCTCTTTGTCAAGAAGAATTAATACAAAGACAGAACAACAATGAGCTGTGCAGCAGGAGCAGCCAAGGAGGAGCTTGGTGAAATGAATCCTGTGCAAGTCCATGCTACCTTAGAGGGGAAGGAAAAAGAGCTACAAAACCAGAGTCCCCAGTGTCCCTCCTGTGTACAGCCTCCACCAGAGCTGCTCACAATTTGCAGCATCTCCCAGTATCACCAGTCCAAGAGGTCAACAAGCACCAGTCTCCCTCGGAGAGATGGCGCACAAAGAAAATAAATCCCACCTCTTTCTCTCACATCCTTTGCTCTCCTGGCCCCCAAAATGACCCTGCTTCACTTAATTGGACCCCCACCTGACCTCCAAACCCAGCTCCACCTGCAGAGCTCAGAGCTGCCTTCTCCAAATGAAATCCTTGCCCACGGGGATCCCAAAATCTGCTGCCGGCTCACGTTTTGCTCTGCTGTTCTCTGAACTCCCAAAAATCACCTTGCCCAAGCATGAAAAGAGAGCCCCTCTCCCTGCCCTCTCCAGGTTATCAGCTGTAATCTCCTAGAATGAAAAGCACAAGGAGAAAATGCGATATTATTACGGCTACTTCTCTCTCTGGAGCTGAATTTAAGGAAGGTAAATAATTGGCATAAAAGAGGCTTTTTGAAAAGCAGGTCTCTGTACCCGTTTGTTGTGGATTTCTGGCAAATGCAGCACACCCAGCTCTCTCCAGTGAACTCCATCACCATCTCATGGGGAGAGAGAGATTAAAAAAATAAAGAGCTTCTATTTATTATAAAACTTTAATTGGCTTTAAAGAGTGACTGTCGTGCTGTCTGACACTTGAAAGTGTTCTGTACAGTAGGAGACACAGAACATGAATCATTGCACTTGTTTTTCATCGTCTTTCCTGCCACATTTGCTAATTATTTAATTTCCTGTGTCATAAGTGGGTCTTTTGCTCCTTTTTCTGCCCTTTTTTTTTTTTCCCTTTCCAATTCTCTCCTGCACTAGAATATGGAACAGGTGCAGTTTGTGTGCCAGAGGCAGGAGATTTGGAGGGGTCAGGATAGAGAGAAGGGTTCAGAAAATGAGTTAAACATGTACAGAGGTGGAAAATCATCCACAGCAACTCAACACAACCATCCCAGTGCAAGTTTTTGTATTAATTCCTCATCTCCTTGGTGGAAGCCAAGGGTTAGGCATCAGGTCCACTCTCTGCTCCTATCCCATTCTCATAATCATGGTCATCATTCCTGGAAGGATTTAAAAGTTCTGTGGATGTGGCACTTGGGGACATGGGTGTGGCCTTGGCAATGCTGGGGAAAGGTTGGGCTTGATCTTAAAAGGGCTTTTCCAACCTTAACCATTCTGTGATTTTATTCCATGATTCTAAAAGACTTTTCCAGCCTGAACACCACCATGATTCTATGTTGGATATGGGATATTTGTCCTAGGCTGGGAGAGCCTCTCCTGACTCCTTTTGCCTGTTAAATTCTGGTCAACTTCAAGCTCACAGGTCACGATATTTACACAAGTCCTGTTCACAAGGGACCCAGGGATATTTGTGGAACAACTTCCTGAAGCACCAGAGAAGCTCTGCTTTGTTGGGACAGAGCAGCTTCTTCTCTCCAATCACAAAAATTAAAAAAATGTGTTTTATCTGCAGAATAAAGGGAGCAACACCTTCATGCAGCATTTCCTT
Source organism: Aegithalos caudatus (assembly GCA_013389925.1). NCBI lineage: Eukaryota > Metazoa > Chordata > Aves > Passeriformes > Aegithalidae > Aegithalos > Aegithalos caudatus. Next base: position 407,373 of record WEIU01004743.1, on the reverse strand, counting down.
CCACATCTGTCACCCTCTGAAGACAAACACACTCTGCTCTTCATCCCTGTGTCTTCCTCATGGAAAGGAAACATCAGAGAATCACAGAATTACAGAATGGATTGGGTTGGGAAGATCTTCTGATTCCAACCTCCCTGCCATGGGCATGAAAATCCTGATGGAAATCCTGCATCCACTAGAAATTCTTGAAAGGTTACAGAGAGCAGAATTGTAATATTTGCAGGTTTTCTAGTTTATAGCAAGATAAAGCAAGATGTTCCAGGATAAAAGAGAAAAGCCCAGACCTACAAATGGACCAAGTCACAGTCTTGTTTTTATACACTCTAACTAACAAAATCCTCCAAAAGTTAAAAAAGATTTTCAGCTAGAAGCTCCTGATGCTGCTGTAGGATCTGCTTTTTGGAGGTTACACAAATCCCTCAAGGAGAATGTGGCTCAGCAGTGCCTCTGTGGCAGTTTCTACTTCCACCAGGGAAGTTTCCTCCTTGGCAAAGCCTTAAATAACAAAATGAGGGTGAAAACCTCAGCCAGCCACCAAGACCTCAGCCACCTTCCCACACTTCAGGGCAAGATCCGCAGGGTACAGACAACTTTCCAGTGGGAAAAAGTTTCCAAGATGTCAATTGCCCACCCTGGAGGTGTCCAAGGCCAGGTTGGATGGGGCTTGGAGCACCCTGGGATTGGGAAAGTGCACCTGGAGGAGGGTTGGAATGAGATTTATTTTGTGGATGTGGCACATTAATAATTAATAAATTTAAGTTCCCTCCCAACCCAAACCATTCTGCAATTCTATGATTTCCAGTGAAAATTTGGCTTTTTCCTCTGCCTCTGTTGCCCAGCTCCCAAGGGCTGGCATCCCAGGAGGATGCTCCCCTCTGCCAGGCTGAATGCCCACGCTGGGATTTATCTCTTGGCAGCAGAGCTACGTGGTACAGCAGCTTCTGAGGCACACATGGCCCTCCTGGAGAGATGAATCTGGGAAGGGGACAAGAATTCACCCCTCCTGGGATCCCCATGTGCAGTTTGGGGCAGCTGAGTGGTGCCTGTGATTGCAGGTTCCTGAAAGCTGCCACAGGATTTGGGAGCAGCAGGGGATGAAGAAGAGTCTCAGATGTTTGCAGAGAACAAATAATAACATCACTAATAAGGCTGCATAATTTTATGGCTCCTGCTTCCCCATCTTCAAAGGGCATCCCACAGCTTTTGGCAAGGCCCTGTGAAGCAGGAGCCAGCCCAGGGTTCAGCACCAGCAGGATTTAAGGTGAGTGTTGATAGCATTAATACAAACACTGGAACACAAAACAGCCACAGCAGGGAGAGTGTGGGCCTGGGGTCTGCTCACCAGGGGGAAGAAACCTTAATTCTGGGTGCTGTGGAGGCAGAGGAAGGGATTTTACTGCTTCAAGTCATAACTGAGCACCTTGAAATGAGACTGACTGAAGGGCACTGCTGAGGTTTGTGGCAGCATCACTCAGGCCCTGCTCCTCAGGGTGTGACAGATGTGTTCCCCCTCCACCCTGTGCCTCCTTTTGAGCCATCAGAGGCTGCAGCCTGGGGAAAAGCTCCACACAGTCCAAGCAGAAAGCCCCAGGTCACTTCTCCCCACCTGAGCTGAGGCTCCCCAGTGTCCCCATCACCTCTTCCAGGTGACAGAGAAGGTTCTGTGCTGCAGGGAGCAGACACTGCCCACTCATGGCACCTCTGCCAGGTTGTCTCTTGCAGTCACAGCCCTCAGCTGTGCTCAACAACACTCCAAGGCATCTGAAGAAGGGATTTCTGCAGCCACAGAGCTTCTCTGGATATCACAACCTTTCCCAGATCCCTCATGCACTATGAAAACAACATGTAAAGCATTATCAGTGTGGGGCTGCTGGCACAACTTACTGACCCATCCAGGCAATCAGCTTATGATATGAGGGATGGGATCACGCTGGCTGAGCAGGCACAGCTGCTAATGTTATTCTTCTTCATCAGAATATTTAATCTGACTTTTTTTTTTTTTTTTTTAATAAAAATAAATCCTCAATGACTATTTGCCTGAGGCTTAAGTTGGAGCAGCTAATGGGGGGGGGTCACATGAACTGAACCCTCTTTATGGAGTAGTGAACAGTAGCAAGATTGCTGAGCTTGGGTTGGGAGGGCAGGAGGAGCCCAAATGTGGGAGGAAAAAAATCCATTCACGTGCAAGACTGTGTAGGGAGAGGTCAGGAGTAGCTGCAACTGAAAAAAAAAAAAAAAATCCCAAATAAACAGTGCCACAAACCCTGAGGATGAGAAATGTGGCAGGTTGGAGTCAGACAGAGCAGAGCCCAAAGGGGGAAGGTGCTGGGTGAGAAATGAGGCACAACTCTCAGTCAGGTCTCTCCCCCAGTCCCTGATAGCCCTGAGATTCTGAGACACAACATCCAAACCCTTCCAGCTCCAGAGGCATGAACACTGCAGCTCCTGGCACAGAGCAGCAAAGCTCACTCAAGGGACAGCAAGGAGCACGTGCAGCCCTGTCCTGGTGCCACAGAGAGGGGGTTGGCACTGTCCCACCCTGCAAAGACCTGTCCCAATGCCTGACACCCTCCCAGCATTTCAGGGAGCTGTGCACCAGCAGATCCTGCACCCCTGACACATCCCACCAGCCAAAGGAACCACAGAGAGGCTTGAAAAGGGCTTAAAAACCTCATGCAGCTGATGGAGAAGCCTTGGGAAGAGCAATGCCAGAGGGGCACACCCGAGCCTGAGCAGGCAGCTTCACCATGCTACACTTTTTTTGCAGACTTTTTTGCTTTATTTTTGTTTACAGCCCCAGTCCTCCTCCTGTCAGAGCAGCTCCCACCTGCTTTGCTCTGGGCACTGCAGCCCTCTGAGCCAAGTTTGAGCCCAGAGCCCCAGCCCCACACGAGTCCTGAAGCCAACAAGTTTCCAAGGCACGCTTGGCACACAAAGGGAAGAAAAGAAATGCCAGAAGATTAGACCCCAAGCTGAAACTAATTGTTCAATAAGCCATGAACAATCTAGCCTTGGTGCAGTTTGCTTCTCTGCCTTTCATCTGTGGGAAGGAAAAAATAAACAGCACGGGGAGAAGGGCAAGAGGTGCTGGGGTTGGAAAAGCAGTGTCTGAAGGAGGCTGGAGCTGGGATGCTCCCTCCTCACCAGTGAGCTCCTTCAGCAAGACTGGCAGGTTTTTAGGCCAAAGAAGGCTTGATTTAGCTCAAAATAATTGAGCAGCATCATTCCAGGGCCAGCAACATCAGAGTGTAGTCCACGAAGCAGATGAGAAACAAGACTTTACATTCAAGGCTATTATTCCCCGAGCAGCAGAGACTCATTCGGATCAGATTAATTGACAGGAATAAAAAAGAATATGTTGATAACTCTGGACATACAGAACGTTTTTATTCACTCTGGAAAGAAGCCCAGATGTAATAGACTTGCACAGACACCTCCCCCCTCTCCATGGAGAGGGCACCATCAGCAATTTTATTTATTTTTTTCCCCCTGATCTGGGGCACCCAGCATCGACACAAGGCAGATTTGCTGGTCTTTGGCCTACTGCAAAAATTAACCATCCACCCAACATATGGGTCCCAGAGAGTCTCCTGCAGAGCCCACTGCTCCCTCCAATTCCCACCCCCTCAAGGAGGATAATCCCCTTATTGTTATTTAGAGACACAAAGGTGGGGTCTGATCCGCAACCCCAAAATCCCCTTGTCTGGAAAGAGCTAAGGAAGAGATTAGGGATTCACCTCCCATGATGGGAAAGAACTGGAGAGTCACATCCAGACTGCCCCAAAATCTGTGAGCAGTCTGAAATTTGGCCTCGGACCCAAATTTCTCAGACACAGCCTGGCTCCATCAGCACTTTGGGGCTTGCTGCAGCCTAGCAACCAACAGCTGATTTCCTCATGAGCTCGGAGCTTAAGGAAGAAAAAAGAGGATCAACTTCAAAACAAGGACAACCTCTGAGCAAACAAAGAGTTCAGGCTCATGAAACATCGATGTAAGGAACAATTTTTTGGTGATGGTGCTGGTGAAACATTGGCACAGGCTGCCCAGAGAGGTGGTGACTGCCCCATCCCTGGAAACATTCAGGGTCAGCTTGGACAGGGCTCTGAGAAACATTTTCTTGTTGGAAAACATGGCAGGGGGGTTGGACCTGGTGATCTTTAAAGGTCCAACCAGAACCCCTGATGGAGCAAATTACAGAGAGAAAAAGGAGCAGCATCTGTAAGACAAGACTGCCAGATGTTTTTCTTTCCAAGCACAATCCCAACCCCACTCCTGCTCGTGTGGCACAGAGGAGGAGAAACCCAGGGGCACAGGACCCACAGATTGGCTGCATCATCCTGGTGCAATCCTGCTCTCTCTCCTGCTTCATGGCTCAGGGTGTTGGACACATCCAGGAGACAAATCCCAGCTCAGAGCTTGGCAGGGAAGCAGGAGAGGTCCAAATACTTCATCACCTGAAGAGAAACCCAGAGGCAACTTGATCTGCTCCAAGAAGGACTGAGATGACCGTGATGTGCTGAGGCTGGAAGGGGCACCAGCTCAGCTTCCCAAGGTCCCATCATTTGGGATGTTTTCCTACAGGACAGAGCCTCCCAAATGCTGCTTCCCACAAATTAATCTCTCTTCCTTTCACACATGGTCTCAGTGCCACCATACAAGTCAGGTAAAAAAAAAAGCACCTTTTATTTCTTCCCAGGGTCTGTCATTCCTGACAAAACAAAAAATTCTGGATTGTTTTGCTCACACTCCAAAATCACTGCAAGGTCAGATCCAGAGGGAACTGAAATGCAGTGAAAACTTTCTTTCAGTCTACCAACCTGGAAAAGATCAGAAAGTCTGTCAGTGTGCCCCAAAGCAGCCAGGAATAGCTGGGAGGGAGACGAGAGGTTGGAGCTGTGGGGTTTTTGGGGAATATCTTCCCAGCATTTGGGAGTGGGAGGTGTTGCCATGTGCTGTCCCTGATTCAGTGCCCAGACCTATTCTAGAGAACACACTCTCCCTGCTGGAGCTGAATTCCCACCTTTTTTTCCAACACTGCTGAGGCAAACCCAACTCTTGTCTTCCCAGATGCTTTGCTGTATCCCTAGATCCTTGCAGGAATCAGCAGGGAGCTTTATTGACAGGCTTGTTGTGGAAGCAGAATTAACTGCTGGGCTGATTTTACCAGCCCAACCCATCAATCCCATTTTCCATTATTAGGCACCTGTGTGTTACATTCATTGATTCCGGGCACTAAATTTCCTCGGGGGTTAACAATATTTTTAACACACAGGTAAAAAAATCCATGGAAGCTTTAAGAATACTCAAGCCCAAGATTCCCAGAGGTCTCCAAGGACTGCATTTTCTTTGTTTTACAGACACATCAATATATCTCCCTAATTCCACCTCACTGTTCCTCCTGTGTAGTGTATGTTCCTTCTAGATGGAATTGAGGGAGTTTTGGATGACAGACAGGGGGATTCACTGCCCCACACCTGAGGTGCACCTTGGTTTTTTGGAGCTTGGTGGCCAGGTGTCAAGACCAGAGTGAAAACATGTCCAATTCCTTTGGTTCCCACAAGAAAATAATAATAATAATAAATAAATATATATATATATATGTATATGTAAGCATTAAGGCCTCTTGTGGATGCAATGTGCGATTCCAAAGGGATCCCATTAGAAAAGTCTNTGAAAACATGTCCAATTCCTTTGGTTCCCACAAGAAAATAATAATAATAATAAATATATATATATATATATGTATATGTAAGCATTAAGGCCTCTTGTGGATGCAATGTGCGATTCCAAAGGGATCCCATTAGAAAAGTCTAATTAATGCCCTATTACAAAATGAGATCCAGAGAATATCCCCATTAGCTAAGCAAAGATGGGCAGGGATTTTAATGCACAAAATCAACAGTGAGTAGGTAAATGGAGTCAGAATGAAGAGTCCAGGGCTGAGGAGAAGAGCAGAGGGATGGCAGCCAGAGGAATGGGAGAGCACACGGAGAGGCAGGAACAGGAAGAGGCACAGAGTGGCTCAGCAGGAGGATGGATGGATGGATGGATGGATGGATGGATGGATGGATGGATGGATGGATGGATGGATGGATGGGTGGGTGGATGGATGGATGGATGGATGGATGGATGGATGGATGGATGGATGGATGGATGGATGGATGATCAGATGGCAAACATTGGCAATTCCACTGCATTCAACTCAGACCTGCCCTGGCTCTTCACCCCTCAGCACCTCCCTAAAAATGGCACTTGAACACCAAGTCAGGTTCAGTGGATGAGAACCAAAAAAAAAAGGGAAAGAAACAACTACAAGGGGGAAAGTGTTTCCCCAGGGATGAACACAATCCCAAGCATGATCCCAATGTCTTAAAGCCTGGAATCTCACTCATCCACCAGCATCCTGTAGAGATGATTTAACAGGTACTGAATGGTGGATTATTGGTGGGGGACCAATTTCACTGCCACGGTGCTACTCTGTATGCTGAAGAGTTTCTTAACTTCTGCAAAAGTCACATCAGAACATCCAAACCCCAAACCTGGCCCTTTCAGAGCTCCCATTTGTGCAGAATGCAATTTCCTTACATCTGTTCTAGCTAACAAGCAGACAGAAAGGGTGAGGCACCGAAAGCAGGAAAGACAGGAACAGGAGCTAAATGATGGCTAATGGGCAACTGATGGAGTGGAAGGACAGATGCAGAGAGAGATTAATAGAATAGATAAACAGGCATCAGACCCCAATCTCCCAGCAATTACAGTCTGCTCTGGATATCCTAATCTTCTGCAGTGTGGCTCTCCAATAAGTCCAGTTAAATTAGTTATTATCCCTCATTTGTGTTCGTCCCTGGAATTATTTTGGTGGCGTGGATCAAAGGAACACCACGGGCTTTAATGCGGCGTGTGCTGCCGAGGAGGCAGAGCATTAGAAAGTGCTCCCTGCTCTAATGCATTCCCATCTCGTGCCAGAATGTGGATCTTTAACTTCTAATTAGTGCATCCCAGGATCTGTCCAAACAACCCTGCCGTGTCTTTCCTCACAAACACAAACACAGATGAGCTTCCCCAGGGACCCGGAGCCAGCTCGACACCTATGAGGGGCAGCAGTGTTCTCACAATTAATGAAGCATGAGCAGGCACTAAGCAGAGCTGAATCCAGCTCTGCAGCACATTTGTTGTACTTTATTTTCACTTTTCCCACTCGATTCACTAAAAAAAAAAAATTAAAAATTCCGTCTGCAACTGTAGCAAAAAAAAAAAAATTTTTGAAAGGACGAAAAGGGGAAAAAATATCTCATTACATATTTAATGTAAAACTTCATCAGCAATTAGGATATTTATGGACTGATCACCTGCCAAATGTTATGGTTTGAATCAAAGCTGCTCTGGAGTGCTGCAGTTAAAAATCTGGTCTAGTGGAAGGTGTGCCTGAGCACAGCAGGGGCTTGGAATGAGATGGCCTTTGAGGTCTTTTCCAACCCAAACCATGCCATGATTCTAAGGACCATAAAGGAAACAGAGTTGGGGGATTTAATTTTTTTTCTTCTGCTTGGGAAGATTCTTTTAATTTCTAAACTTAATTTAGGAGATTAAAAAATATTTATAAATGAAGATCCTACACCATAGCAGGAAGGGTCTGACTGGAAAACTGGAGTCACACATTCTACACTTCCCATGTCACCTGAGCTTGAGACCAGACCAGCCAGAGCTGGAGGAACATCTACAAGCGAGGGACAGCTTGGATTCCCAGATCTATGACAGGGTTTCCTCTTTAAAGACACAAAAAATAATTAAAATTAGCCTTGAACAAACAACCTCTTCTCATTCTGAGCAAGCCTGCGAGGAGTTCAGCAGCTCCAGAGGCCTCAGTGGAACTGGCCAGGCTATCAGGAATTGCCCAGGGGACAGCCCTAATCTGCTTTCTGACATGCACAACGCCCATAAACAAATGATTACGCTTCTGTGCCTGAGTGTCCTTAATTTGCAAAATGTTGATAATGATCGGGGCTAATTGAAAATTTCCCATCAAGCATTATTAGGATGGGGAATGGGGATTTTGAATGAACCGCTTGCAAAAAGCACAATTTCCCCCATCTATCTGATTTCTGACAGCAAAACAAGCAAACAAACAAACAAAAAACCCAAAACAGTCTTAAGTCTTTGGATAATTTTTCCAGGGAAAAGAGCATTTACTATTTTCTGGATAATTCAATGAGTTCCCAGGGTTCATAAGGCTTCTGAGGGTTCCTTTACTGCTCTTTTAAATAACTACAGATGCTTTATTGGGAGGCTCAGTAGAGGAAGCTTTATTTGCAGTGATCATGCTCAGGCCTCTGGCCAAGTGTGACTTAAATCTCAAAAAAGAATATGGGTAGAGGAACTAATGAGAGGGACATCCAGAATGATGAAGCAATTGCACAAAAAAATGGCCAAACCTTGTGGTTTTCACACCTGATCCCAGCAGGTTTTTGAGGAGCAGTTGCCATGGAGAAGAGCAGGTCTAGACCCTTTTTTTTCCCTGTGTTTTCTGAAGGACTGAGTGGCTACATCTGTAAATAAGGCAATAAATCAGAGCAGAGTTTATATTCCCTTTGCTTCCTAAAGCAGTTGATGGCCACACTCCTACCAGGGCTGATCTAAACTGCTGACTTTGGGTGACCTCCAGCCCAAATTACCCCAAACCTTGTCAGGGCATGAGATGGGAATTCAATTCTGGGAACAGCCATGGGCCACAGCTCGTGCCTGGTGGAATTCCTGTCCCTGGCACAGCCTAAGAATCCAAGCCAGGCTTTACATGGGACATCTCCCCAGCCTTCAGCAGGGTGAGAGATCTCAACAAACCATCAGCAACCTCAGATTTGGAAGTCAGTGCTCTTAGGCACCTGCCAAAATTGACCCCATCCCCTGCACCTGCCCTGATCTCCTGCCCAGCCAGGACTGGCCTTTGTTAAGGTTTAATTGCAGAGGTGACCACAGGGTCTGGGGCCAGCAGTGTCACTTCCATTAAGCAGATTGTCCCTGCTTAGCCTCTGCTTTTCCTGGGAGATCAGGGCCAGGGGAAACACAGAGAGCAGCAGGACACAGCAATTGCTGCATCGCTGGACTAACAAATACATAACACACAGCAAAATTACCCAGCAATTAATCAAGGAGAATAATTAGCAGAGCCCTGATTGAACCCAGGAGCAGAAAGAGGCTGAAGGCAGGGGAAAGCTTCTGTCAATATGAGGGGATTTTTGGGATCAGGCACCAAAAGATACCTCCATAGGCAGTGAGTTTTGGACACCTACACCCTGCCCTGCAATATGCCTTCAAGCCTGGCCTCTGCTCTTTTTTTGCAGCCTAAAAGGAGCAGAGAAGCTGGAAAATCCACAAGGAGAAATATCACTGACAAGGGTTGAGGTTTCAAAGAAAATTGGTTCCAGCAGGACTGGATTTGCTGCTGCCTGAGAGCTCAGGATCCTCCTGTCAAAACAGACTTGATCTGAAATCCCAGCTCCCACCTGAGTCACAGGAAGGTTTAGGTCTGAAACCCCAAGTTTCTGTGCCCTGCAGCTGAGAAACCAGAGTTATGTGGTTCCCCAAGTACTGATTCACAGCAAATTCCACAAGTTTGGGTTTCTGTTTGTGTTTGCTCCAGCAGATAAAATGTCATATTGGGATATTTCTGTGGGACTGGGAGGCTCCTTGCAAGGTAAAAGTTCTTTTAAAAAGGCAAAGTGCATTATTTTACCTCCTGACTGAAAACAAAGTAGCTGCTCTTCAGCACAAAAGCCCCCCATCAAAATCAATAAGCCTCCACAGAAAGATTTATAGAATCATAGGAAAGTTTGGATAGGAAGGGACTTTAAAGAGCTTTTAATTCCATGCCCTGCCATAGCAGGGACATCTCCCACTATCCCAGGGTGCTCCAAGCCCCATCCAACCTGGCCTTGGACACTTCCAGTGATCCAGGGGCAGCCACAACTTCTCTGGGTAACCTGTGCCAGGCCCTCCCCACCCTTCCAGCCAGGAATTTCTTCCCAATATCCTATCTAACCCTGCCCTCTGGCAGTTTGAAACCATTCATTTTCATCCTGCCACTCCATGCTCTATCCAAAAGTCCCTGTTTTGTGTGGCCTTGCTTCAAAAACAAATGCCTGGAGATAGAAACAAAAATCTCCCTCCTCCAAAAAGCCCCACAGCATCACAGTGCTCCTCATGATGCTGCAGGGACTGGCAAAGGGGTGTCCCCCATCCCCACTGCCTTTGGGGAGCTGTTGGTTCCTCATCATCATTATTTTGGTAATGCAGTGTTTGAAGTGTCCCAGCAGGATTTGTCCTCCAGCACAGGTCACCTGCTGTCTTTGGCTGCAATAGTAACCAAAAGTGTGAATTCTATTTTCCATCTGTAAAAACTGGTTGGGGAGGGGTTTTTCTTTATCTCTTCCATGACCTAACTCCAGGGGGAGGGGGCAGATGTTATTGGGCAGCTGTTAAAGCAGCTGGGGCAGTGTTCTTATCTCTTCCAGGACCCATCCTCCCTCCAGGGGATATCTGCTGTTCATGGGCCATCCAGGCTCACTGCATGGCTGATAGAATTCCATCATCCCATGGGAGATGCTGCACCCAGTGGGAGAAGACAAGCATTCCTACCTGGATAAAAGCTGAGATTTTGAGCACCAGCACAGCCTGTTTGGATTCTCAGAGGAANCATTCCCAGAGGAAAACCAGACCCTATCAGCACCACTGGACCCTTCTACAGGATCATATCTGCTCCAACAGAACCACATCTGTTACTCCAGGAGGATTTATTTGGACTGCTCCCAACACCCTGACCACAGGGTGTCAGGTCATATTTCTCACTCTCTCAGTGTTTCTAGGATTTTTGTTTGTTTGTTTGTTTGTTTGCTTGGTTTTTTTTGTACTACTACATTTGTATTTTTAATATTCCTAGTAAATAACTGTTATTCTTTGCCTGAAAGCCTCCATAATTGTAAAATTATAATAATTTGGAGGGAGGGGTTTTATATTCTCCATTCCAAGAGAAGCTCCAGCTTTCCCTGCAGACACCTGTCTTTCCAAACCAAGACACCTGCAAACCCAGAGAGCTGCAGGACAGACTGGCCACTGCAGGAGGGATCACCAGGCAGAGTTAAAAGAGGTTGTGCAGAGGGGAGGGGAGAGGAGGGGGTGGAAATCAGTCACCGAGGAGAAAGGAGAAGGGAGGAAGAGAGCACAGAGGTGAGCTGTGCTCAGAAAAGGGATTTGCCATAGTGCCTGATCCCCTGCACCTTCCCAAATCAATTTGGAGCTCCTGCTCTGCCTGCCTGGGGGAGGGAACATGCTTCCTTCACTGCCCACAATGCCTGCACCCCCATTTCCATGTCAGATGATGTGGGTGACATTTCTGACAGCCATGAGGGATCTTTTTTTTTTTTCCTGCAGGAGAGCAGGGAAAGATTCCAATCACAGCCAAGCTCTAAATGCAAGGTTATCCCTGGTAATGCATTTGTCATGGGCATGGAGCCCTGCAGGAACAGAGTCACAAGGGACAGGGACTCCAAGGGGGTTGTGGTGTTTTTCTGGACTGCTGGTGGTGTTTTGAGGAAGCCAAATGGGAAATGCTGGAAGCTGGGGAAGGTGGGATGAGCACAATCCTTATCCAGGAACCTCCTGCCCATCTCAGAATCACAAAATGGTTTGGGTTGGAAGAGATATTTAAAGGTCAACTAAACCAAGCCCCCTGCACTAAGCAGGGACACCTCCCACTATCCCAGAGTGCTCCAAGCCTGGCTTTGGATACTTCCAGGCATGGAGCAACCACAGCTTCTCTCTGTGCCAGGGCCTCCCCATCCTCATTGTAAAAATTTTCTTATATAATTTATCTAAATCCAATCTTATTCACTTTAAAACCATCCCCCTTTGCATGTCCTATTGCAAAAAGCCCTGATAAAAAAAATCTGTTCCCATCTTTCTTCCAGCCCTCTTTTGGCCATAGAAGGGGCTCTGAGCTCTCCTTGGAGCCTTCTCCAGGTGAGCACTCCCAGTTCTGCCAGCCTGGCTCCAGAGCAGAGGGGCTCCAGCCCCCTGAGCATCCTTGTGGCCTCCTCTGAACCTGCTCCCACAGCTTGTTCCTGTGTCTCTTCCAGACAGCAAAACCTGACCTCTGCCTTGGCATCCCAAACCCCTTCATGGCTGGGAATTTGGGAGCAGGGTACCCATGGAAAGAGAGATGCTTGCTGGGTGGAAAGAGCTCAGGCAGAGCTCCCCTCCACAGCTGGAGGGCTCTGGCTCCCTGTGAGCGGGCAACTCCAACATCCCATCCCATCCTTGGAAGCAGAAATCCAGCTGCTGTTGCTGTCCATGCATTGCTCCCCTCTCCATGGGCTGGGGCAGAACAGAGGTCCCCACACTCAAGAGTTTCATACTTAAAAAAAAAAATCATTTAAACCCAGTTTTTCTGAGTCTCTGGAGAAAGGTTCATAAACTCTCACTATAATTCAAGGGCTTTGCAGACCTCATCTGCTCCTGCTGCACGTGCAGGGGGAATTCCTGCCTTCCCAAGCACCAACATCTGGCCACACATTTATTAAACAAATACCTCAGTGCAAAGCTCAGCTTACAAAGGCCCTCTCCTCCTGCCATTCCCTCAGAACAGCTCCTCCTGACAGCCCCACACCGTGCAGTCTCTGGTGTCCTGTGCTCACACTCAGATTTGCCCCAAGTGACAGCTCTGATTTCTGTCTCCTGTTTCCAGACACCTGCTTCCATAAACTCCTGTGAACTGGAAAATCTTGGAGCCCCTTTCCTCCTGGTGGAGGGAGAGATGATTTTCTCACTCATCCATTAACTGACCACTGGGAACTTTGCATGGGAGATGCTGGGAGCCAGGGTGGGACAAAGCTCCCTCCAGCCTCCATCCTGCCTCTGGCAGGGCTTCATGCTGATGCTTCAAGGAAAAGCAGCTCAATCAAAGCATCCCACAGGTGTCCAGCTGATCCATGATCCAGCAATGTAGGAGAGGGTGGGATTTCAGCTTGAGGTTGGGCAGCCTTGTCATTTAAGGAGAAGACAGAACGTGAGTGTCCTGAGTCAGCTCTCAGGGTGATCCAGAATGGTTGGGTGGGAAGGGACCTTAGAGATCATCTCATTCCAACCCCTGCCATGGGCAGGGACACCTTCCACTAGACCAGGATGCTCAGAGCCCCAGCAGGGCTGGATAAGGTGTGAAAAGTTTTATTTCTCCACTGGATCTCACACAACAATGCTAAAAATCTGGTAAAAAGGAAAAGTGACATTTTATTTAATTTAAAGGCCCTTAATGAGACTGAACTTAAATTGATCCATGGAAAACTCGACAGAGCAGAACCAGCTGCCAGGAGTGCACTGGGGTGGGACCATCACTCCAGAAAAATCCAGCAAAATCTCTCCCATGCTGATCTCATCAGCTGAATGCTCTCAGGGTGCCCAGGAGAGAGAGACAGCAAAATGATCCTCCCTGCCAAAAAGTGAGGAAATGGAGAGAGAGGGTGCTGCCCACACAACAGCCAGCAAACCCCAGTGTTCATTCATTAGGTGATCACATCCTTCCTACCAAGACTTGGATTTGTAATCCCTGGGAGTGTATCATGGATCCCTTAATTACTCAGAGCGGGTGGGATTTGCAAATTAACTCTTGTATGGGTATTGGAGACACTCATTGCTGGGTTAGTCCATGAACTCTGTGCTGAGTAGAAAGATCTGACCTTTAAGAACTCTAAACTGTGCAAGATTAGACAGCATCTAACCCCCAGATGCAAGTTTGCAAAAACAATCATTATTGAAAATAATTATAATCCCCTTATTTCAGAATAAGCCTCAGAGTTTTCTGAGGAAAAAAAATAAAATAAAATAAAAAAAGAGCTGCTTATCAGAGATCTCTGTATGCTTTAACTCCAAGACTGGAAACCTCATCTAAAGAGCACATTGTCATTCTTGCAACTAAAGCATAGGCCAATTTCTCTTTAATAGAATAAGATCTTCCTTGGAGGAGATTGTGTGTTGCTGATAATTATCTGGTGACATGTTGGGGTTTAGCAGGTGGATTAATTTCATTTTGCATTATGTTATTAGTGCCACTGGAGGGGCATGTGGCTGCATCCTTTTGGGCATTAATTTGAGGAGTTTGTAGTGTGTTTTACAGGCAGCAGAAACAGCTGGGCTAAAAACAAACCCCTGCTGGCTTTTTGGGGAGAGGCATCTCCTGTGGATCGTGTGCTGTCATGCCAGTGACAGGGAAAGGCCACTCTCAGCCTGTTAACTGCAGATGAAGGATGCTCCACGTGCCCAGATCCCTGTTTGAGTCTCAGAAGACCTGGGTGTGATCCCAAACTGCAGCAAACACTGACTAAAAAAATGGGAAATTATGAGATGCAACATCCTTGAAGGCTCCCTCCCACCTGCAGCATTGGGAAGCTGGGAAACTTCCTGCCCTGCACAGCTCTTGCTGCCAAACATCTCAGACCTCTTGCTCCTGCCAGAGCAATTTTCTGTGCACTCTGCTGCAAGCCTGGGCTTTCAGCAAACCAAATGACTCCACACAAGGTTTGGAAAAACCATCCTGATCTATGCACCCCTGCTTCCCAGAAGATTTATTATACACAGGCACACGTGACAGAGGAAACAAGAGGCTGCTGCTCTCAGAATATTAAACAAATAAATTGGTTGCCCTCTAACACACCTTTTTTTTTTTTTTTCCCCCTCTCACCAGAAGACCCAGGCTACTGAAAAGCTAATCCAGCTTTCTGCAGGCTGGGAAAAGGGTGTGTGGAGTTCAGGAGGGCTCAGCTGTGGAGCTGGGCTCGGATAAACAGCAAAGGTGGAAAGCAGGAGGATGAAATGGCTCTAAAGAAGGATATTGACTGATTATCACCAGGGATGTCTGGAAGAAACTTGAGTGGTATCTACAGAAAATACACTGAGAGTAGCATTTATTAGACTCTGAAACACTCTCCAAGAGGGGAGGAAGAGGGGAAACTCCATTACCCTCAGCTGGAACATTCTGGCTGGACAAAATAAGTGCAGGAATAACCTGGCACTGACTGACATTACCATCCCTTCTCTTGCAGTGATGGGACTCCAGGGACCTACTCTGAGAGGCTGAGCCTTCACAGAGGTTGAAGGGGAGAGGCAAAGCTTGGGTTTATATGATTTTACACCCTTCCCAAACCAGCCTGCTCCAACACAACACCCAGAGGCTGCATGAACATTCCCAGGGTTTATTACCTCTCCTCAAGGCCAGGTTTGGAGCAACCTGGTCCAGTGGAAAATGTCCCTGCTCGTGGCAGGGGATGGAATTGGATGATCCTGAAGGCCCCTTCCAACCCAAACCATTCAAAAATTCAATGAGAAAATCAGGCACTGATTCAGCAGTGGATGCATTTTGGGAAGTATGGATCATGCTGCCAGACCCAACAGAGCTGGAAGAAGGAAAGCTGCTGGGTTTGCAGCTCCTGGGGCTTCAGGATACCCTGGATACCACTGCTGCTCCTTCCCAGCACATCATTCCATGGTGGAGCATGAAACTCTCAAATCCCTGGGCTGTGCCCACATTTTGGGCAGCTCTAAAAAATAAATTTCTAATGGAAAATAATTTTTATTTCCTTGTATATAACCTAGAGCTGGCTGGGGCAAGGCAGAAAAATGCAGCAAGTTACTGGACCAAATTTCAGAGGTGAGGATGAATTCTTTGGCCTTGCTGATGGCAGCAGCTCCTTTTTCTGCTTCATCCCAAAGTTCCAGGAGCTCAGCTGGATGAGGCTGGACCTGCTCTCCCAGCCCTTCTCAGCACGTGGAGCCTGGCAGGTGTTTAAGCATTTCTCTTGGAAAAAAAAAGACAGAGCCCAGGGCCCAGGCTTGCAATGAGAAATGTTTCTCATTTTTGTGAGTGCCGCGGGTTCAGCCGAGGTCGATGGCGCTGGCGCCGAGGGAAAGCCACTGGAAAATATAACTAACATTGCCATCCCTCACCTGCCTCCTTCCTCAGCAGCCTGTGGCTTCTGTGGAGACAGAGAGGGAGTGGACAGGCTCAGAGAAACAGAGATGCTGGAGCAGTTTAGGCTGGGGGGTTTGAGCTCTTTTCCCATCCGAAGATGTAAAGGGCAGGTGATGGCAAAGACACTGACAGCCAGAACAAACCTCAGCAGGGGTGTGACCCCTCCAAACCCAATTCATTTAAAATAAAAACACCTGCAAGCCACCACACAAATATTATGGATGCAACAAAATATGAATTGACAAGAAATCACACAAGGCTGTACCCTCTGATTACATCTGCACATACACACACGTGGGGTTTGTGATCCATCCTTCACTTTCTAACCCCCTAAAAAAAGAGCATCTCTCTGGGGCACTGTGAGAAACCTGTGCTGCTCCCCAAAAATAGTCCCCAGGGCCACAGATGGCAAAACATTTGAGCAGCTCACCTGTCTCAGGCACAACTGGGATGAATTTGTGGAATTAGAACTCAGCAGGACCTGCTTATTTTAATAAAAGACATCCCCAGCCACCCCCAAACAAAGCTCTCCTGCCATTGTGTGTTTTTACACTATGTTTTTACATACATTTTCACGTTAATAGAGGGGAGTTGGTGAGCACCATGACCAAGGAGTGAAGTTAATTGGATCAGCCAGAGTTGTGTAATTCTGCTGCCACACGGCCCATGGTCACAGCTGATCCCTGAGCTGTGTCCCCTGTGCTCCCTGACTCTGGTTAGAAGGGCTTGGCAAGGTGCAGGTCTGGGCAATTCAGCCCTGCTTGCCTGGGGTGGGATGTCCTGGCACTCTGAACTGGAATGCTACAGGGAAAGAGGGAAAGAGGAACAGGGGTGGCTGCCAAAGGGAGCACGACAAAAGCCAGCCCCAGAAATTCAGTCCTGCATTGAAGGCAAACCTTAATTCTGTGAGCAGTTCAGGCTCTGCTTTTGCTTTGATTTCTCCATACAATCCATTTGCCACAATAAGAAATGCCATCACTAACACGCTGCTGCAGGTTGGGTTTTTTAACTGTGGGATCCTCATTCAGCTCAAAGATTTCCCTTCTGCACCCACGGCCTCTGCATCAGGATGTGGGATTACATGCCTTCCTCGTGTTTGGCTCTGAATAAAAATGAATATATATATTTTTAAGGCTGCTGTGATGACATTTTAGCTCAGGAGATGTGATGTTAGTGCTGAAGGGGCTCTGCTGCTCCATCATGGTCACTACATCCACCCCCAGCTCTAATCCAAACCATGTGTGGGGGTTGGCTTGCACATGTGGAGGCCAGGATTATTATATTTTATAGGAGCTATATATTAAACTTTAGTCCCCAAACTCCTATCATATTCCTAACAAGTTACCACCCTGCCCACATGCACTGCAGCAGGACTTCTGAAGGGATTATACTGGGCTTTGACATGAAACTGCAGCTGCTCAACAACAGCAGCCCATCCTTTGCTGCCCAGAATTTCCCCCCTGAGAGGACACCTCTCCATTAACACTAATCATAAAACCATATAATAGAATTATAGAGGAGGATTTGGGTCAGGAGGAACCTTCAAGATCATCCAGTTCCAATCCCCTGCCACAAGCAGGGACACCTCCCACTATCCCAGGTTGCTCAAAGCCTCATCCAACCTGGCCTTGGATGCTTCCAGGGCTGTGGAATTTTTCAGTGACATTTTACCTGGCTGCATAAACCTCCTGCCACATTCCTGGCAAGCCCTGGTCACCCTGTCTCCTCACCAACCCCTCTCATGACACAATTCAGTTCTGGGTCCTGGCCAGGTAGACTTGGCACTCAGTGCCTGGCAGGGATGTGGGATGTGCTGCCTTCAGCCTTCCCAGACTCCAGGCTCACTGCAAATGGAAATAAAAACCAATCCAGCTTCTTCCTGCACGTTTTACCCACCCCAGCTGCATCTGCATGGAGTGTTCTGTTGTTTGCTGTCATGTCACGGTTTAAAGGCTGACAGATTTGGTTCCAGGAGGAGCTGCAATTAAGTGCCACACTCGTCTTTTTTATTCATCTCATTTCACTGCGCTGGAAACCCAGCAGCCAGACCCCAGCTCTGCTGAAGTTAACATTGAAACTCTGACTTTTGCACAAGCAAAACTTCCCCCCAAGATGTCAAGGAACAGAGGGAGTGGGCTCCAACCCCACTTTCCCCTCCAGCCATCCATCTCCTGGGATGTTTATTGGACCTCCTGTCACTGCAATATCCGAGTGTTCGCAGCACCCCACCAGAGCTGAATGAAAATCCTCAGCAGAGTTTTTCTGTTGTGATGCCCTGGCAGCACCTCCAGTGCACAGGAATGAAAAAGAGACAGACAGAGATCCTCCCAAGCCTTCCACTGATAACTCACACAGAGCCTGAGGTTTGCTGAGGGCTGCCTGGGTGCAGGTTTGAGCTCTGGGATGAATAATGGTTTAGCTTATTGGAAATTCGCTTTTCATTTTGCTTCAATTAAGTGACCGGCGGAATCAATCACACACCTTCTGCAAACACTACATCTTCCAGAGGGAAAATATTTATCAAGTCCCAAGCCACCTTTAGTCCCCTTATCCTTCTTGCTCTGTAGAATTGCTTAGAAGTGTAGAGGGAAAAAAAAAAAAAAAAATAGCTTTTANNNNAAAAAAAAAAAAAAGAAACTAAAAGAAATTGGCAAACTGGAATTTCTGAGGTTAAAAAGCAGGTTGTGAAGCAGCACCGAGGGTGCTCAATAGAGAAACATCCTCTGGATTTTAGCAGAGACAAACCCTGGTGTGCATCCAGGTGTCACTGAGATGACAGAACCTGAGGGAATGGCATGAAGCTCTGTTGGATGAGATTTCAGCTGGATACCAGGAAAAGGTTCTTCCCCCAGAGGGTGGTGGGGCACTGGACAGGATCCCCAGGGAATGGGCACAGCCCTGAGGCTGCCAGGGTTCCAGGAGAGTTTGGACACTGCTCCCAGGGGCAGGGTGGGATTTTGGGGTGTCTGTACAGGAGTTGGACTCATTGAACCTTGTGGCTCACTTCCAACCCAGGATATTCTGTGATTCTATGGCACAGCTGGGGATGAGCCCCTCTGCACAGAGTTATTATATTTAGCTATTTTTTAACATCCTCTAGGATCTCAGTGTAGGTACAGAGCTCCTCAGGCCAGAAGTTGGTTAAAATGAAAAGTTTGTTGCTTAATTCTGCAAGACTCCTCCGTATGGCACCAGCAGGAATTTGCCATCAGGGAGCTGAGAGAGAGCTTTGGAAAACTGGGAGTAAAACTGGGTTTGTCTCAAGCATCAGGTTCAGGTTCAAGTCTCATCTCATTAAACCTCACTGAGCCTGGCTCACAGCAGAGTGGTCAGGGATGGACAGGTTGTCTTTGGCATCACCCACATCAATATCACTGAGGATTTACACATCTGTGCTGCCTTTTCATCCCAAATGGATCCAGTTCCCAATCCACTCCCAGTTCTCGTTTTTCTGAGTGCTGGGACACTGCAGGACCATCACCCACAACCCAAACTCATCCCAATGGGGAATTTGCAGCTGCATCCTCATATCCAGACCCAGATTTCCTTTAAGTGGGATTAATGGACACCTGGCTTTCCTCTCTTCCTTGCTCACACAGTTTGGGATTTTCTGCTGGATTTGGAAATGCCACCCATGAAACTGGTGCTCAGGACAGTGTAGTGGCTGCAGGCTGCTGGCAGAGAACTTCAGCTGCCCCTGAATTAAATCCCTGCAGGGTGCTTTGAGGTTGGAAAGGTCAGAGGAAAACCCTCCAAATTCCCAGAACAACAGGGGCTGAGATGCTCACTGCCAACACCCAGGGAAGGAGCTGATTAAAACATTCCAGGCACTGGAGATGCCTTTAAAGAGCTGCTGCTTCACCAGATGCTCTTACACCCTCCTCCCAAAGGTGCACAGGGGTCCTTTATGGACTTTTTGCCCAACTGATTTACAGCACATACCATATTTACAAATCCGCACCAACAATTACCATCTATTCTAAACACATAATTTCTACATCAGATTCACCTTTACCAAAGTCTTTATGCCACCATCACAGCAGAAAATGGAGTAGAAGAAGAAGAAAGAAGGCATAAGACACCACCCCAAAACCTCCATCATGCTTTCATCTATCTCCATGCTAAAAATCCCCAAACTATAAATTTCCAGCCTGTGACAAACTAAACTACAACTACTTTCTAATTTTTTGTTACTTTTAATTCATTCTCTCAGCATGAAGAGTTTTTCCCATGGATTAAAATCCAAGACAGTGTTTTTCTGGGGTCTCAGCCAGGGTCTCAGACCCCCCCAGGGCAGTTTGAGGGATTTTCCCCATGCCCTGGACTCCCTCCAACACTTCCCTTCTCAGCCATGGATGGAAGAGCTCAGAAAATGAGAAAAGGGTCATTTAGTGAAGACCTCAGACTAAGTCTCCTAGAAGGATTCCAAATCTCAGCCCTAGTTTACATGAAGACAAAGCCAAATTATCCCAGAGAAGTTTCCACAGGTGGTCTTAAAACATCATCTCTAGATGATCCACTTCCTACTCAACACCTGAAGATCTGGAGAATATTAGGACTCAGTCTTTTTAGTCTCTGTTCCACAGGCACCTTCTCTAGCCACATAGGTGAGAAAAAAGTAAATAATCCATAGAGACTATGAGGAAAACATTTCACATGGAAGTCCTAGTGAGAAAATAGTCCATAAATCCAAGAAAATCCTCTGAAAATGCCCACAGAACAGCTAATCTCACTCAGGTTGTTTTGGAGGCCTAAGCTGGATTTGGCCAGGATGCTGAGGTCCATAACCTCAGTCTGCTGGTTTGGGCTGTGGGGCACCATCCATTAAAAACACCCACAAGGAAGTCGGGACTAAAACTTTAACAACTCAAGCTTAACGTCCTGCCAAAACATCAGCACATTCCAGAAAATACCATGCACCCCATTGTTCCACTGCTCCAGCTTCTGCCACTTTGGGGTTTTAAGGCTCCTGTCCAAATGCTAACCCAGTCTTGAGCTTAAAGGTTAGAGGAAAATTAATACTTTGGGACTCCTAACTTCAGCTAAGCACGCTGCTTCCAGCAAAACTGCCTGACTGAGGACCAAATAAATTCCTCTCACAACTCCAATAAACCAATTCCAATGGGTGCAAAGACTTTAGAGATTTATCTGGTTGCAGGACAAGGTCATCTTTTCATGCAAAAATCAGCAACTTTCCCGTGAATCTCATTTAAGTAGCAAGGGAATAACAATTCATTTCCATCCTTTATGGATCCTCACTCCTGGCTTCCTGCGGACGCAGGTTCCGCCAGGCGTGTCCAGCCCTGTGTTTTTATCAATGGTTATTGATGTTTTTCAATTACTTCTGTGACACTTTCTGAAATACATTTGTGTGTGGAAAGCACTGGATATAATCCCATCCCAGCACTTTCCAGGCTGGGATCCTCTTACTGCTGAGCTGGGCTCACATTTTGGCAGTTTTTACTGCAGCTCTTTGCTGCTTGGCCAACACATCCCTCAGTGCCATCCCATGGATCCTGTCTTTGCTAGGATAACTCCACATCCCTCTGTGGATGCAGCTAATGTGGATTTGGGTCACATCTCTCAAAAGCATCCCTATGCAGCAATATTTTCTCAAAACACCTTTTGGAATCACTGCATTCATGTCCTGGAATTAAGACCCTTGCAATAATATCCCCAAGCGTGGTTCTTCTGCCTCTCAACTCCTCCCTCCAAATTTCTTTTTTCTTTCCTAGTCTTAACTGATTATTCCTTTCACCATTTTCTGAATTTCCAATTGTATATTCCTACAACTACCACACAAAAAAAACCCAAACAAACAAGCAAAAAAAAAAAAAAACACGTGCCAACATCTCTACCCTTCTACTACCAAATATTTTCCCATGCTGGATTTTTTTGCAGAGACAATTAAAAAATTAAAAGCTGTGTGGAGTGAAGACTTTGCCTTGGTGGCAGCATTCCCCCAATCCGTGCCCCCAGCTCCCAAGAAGCCCAGCAGCCTCTCCAGTGTGATCACTTCTTCCATCAAACTTTCCACACGCCAACAAATCACAAATGAAACCAGACCTTGGCACTTTCCATTCTCGCCTTGTTTCTCTGGGAAGGAGCTCAAACTCTGTTGTAACAGCTCTACAAGATATCCATGCAAACCCCTGGATTGTTCCATGCAGGATCATTCCAAAACATTGCATTGCAATCCAAAGAACCAAACGTCCTCATGGAAACTACGGAGTTAGCACAAAACCACAACCCTACCACAAAAATGAACTAAAAAAGATCATGAACAGAATTGATGGCAGGAACATATTTTCATTTTTAAAAAAAAATTTAAAAAAAACCTTCTCTGATTTTTTTTCTTCATTCCTGGCCTTTATTGTAAATGCACAAAATATTTTCCAAAATCAATTTGGGGAACTAAAATTCCTGTTTTCACTGAAATTAAAGACCATGGGCTGCTCAGAGCCATTGGTTTTATGGCCACATACAGTGATGGCATCTCCCTTCTGCACTGGTACTGAGAGCATTTTTCCTCTCTCCCACTGTGTGGGACCTGCCTCCTCCACTGTTTCTACCACCCCGCTCGGCTTTTCAGATGCTAATTGCTTTTCTCACTAAATTGAAGGCTTAATTAGATTAAAGGAAGAACAATAATTGTGTCTAACTAGTATTTAACCGGGATTTTGCTGTTTCTTTTCAGATCTCATGAAGAGATTTCTATAGAAAACTGGGGGCCCCGTTTGTTTTAGGTGCTATCTGGAGATGCAGGAGATTTTTTTTGCCTCTTCTTGAGGATTTGACACACTCATTCCATCAGTCTGGAATCACCATGGCTAAACCCACGTTAAGCATTTAGAAGATCATATATTTATTGTTATTGCACCCACCACACCTGTCTTTAGGCTGGTTCTACACAGTGGAAATGCACACCACTAAATAATAAATTAGACATATAATTATCATGGTTGCATTCAATATTTTATAGTGCCCTGTCAGTGGTGAACACCAGAAGAGATCTCTTTAGCATTATCAGGTGGTTTTCCAGTAAATGGAACACAAACCTTTGTGGCAGAAGGGTTATTGGTGGAACAATCAAACGCTGAAAGCTGGGACCTGAGCAGGGCAGTCCAAATATGTTCACCCTTCACCTCCATATTCTGGAAGCAGCATTATCCCAGGCATTTAGAGTTAAAATCCATGCTGGCTGCAGCAGATTTTCCAGGTAAGCCACAGCAGCCCTGGCCTTGGCAAAGACTGGCAGGATCTGTCAAAAATGAGAAGCAATTTTCTGTCTCAGACAGAGACAGAGACAACCACATCCCTCTTCAATGCTGCCTCAAACTTTAATTGTTAATAAGGAAACCAGAACTGGCTCAGGTCCTTCCTGACTCTCATTTCCCACCCCACTTTTTCACTGCATACTTAGGGCTGCACTGAGCTTGGCAAGAGCCCCTTAAGGGAGGAATATTTAGGATCCTCCTTTAAGCAATCTGTAGGAATTAAACGTGGCTCCTTGAGTAATGCAGTACATCAGCAAGATAAAGTGCTTTTCCCAACAACAACAACCACAAAAAAGCCATGGGGATCTTTTTCTTTGAGGAAAAAGTTATCCAGACCTCTGTGTTTGGTGTGTTACACTCTGTACAATATCCTCATGCCAATGGCTCTGGAAATGTGGTACAATAAAGAAAGTTCTCTCTAGCAGGAGGGTTTGATGGGGAATATGAGTTAAGAGAGATAGGAGTTTTATTTATGCAAGTTAAAACAGGAGCTGAAGAGCTCTAAATCCTCTGGATAATCAAAATTAGATTAAATTCTTGGTGTAAGACCCAATTCAAAATAAATTGTAATTATAATGAAACGCTCAACAGTAAAAGCATTTTGTTACAAGGCTCTTTTATCTTGAAAGATCCCCCAAGTCACAAGTGGCAGTGTTTTTTTCCAGGATGAGATACAGCCACTGCATGATAAAACTTGCACACATGAGGGATTCTTTTCTAGCTGGGAAGAGGGGAAGCAGAACAAGGAAAATTTGCTGGGACACTCCAACTTATCCTTCCCTGCCCTCAGTGCCTATAAACCAAATCCCCAGGTCACAGCATCACAGAATTTTAAAGGCTGGGAAAAACATCTAAGTATCTCCAACAACTGTATAAGAGCATAAGGAGAAATCATCAAAAACCAACGTAATCAAGAAGAAATCATCAAAAATAAACACAATGCAGGGCATTTCCACAGAGCAAGGTAACCACAGGGCAGTGTAACCTGCCTGGCAAATCCCTTCCTACCCTTCCTATCCCTTCAAACCTCTTCCTACCCTCTGGAGGGGTTCTTAGGGAGTCAGACCATGTGTAAAACACCTGGGTTTGGTCAGATAGGGAAAACAGGGACTCCAATTCACAATTAAAGCCTCCTTATTCTCCCTAGTGCTGTAAAATGGATATAAAAAGATGTAAATAGGATGAGCATCCATCCCAGCCCATCTCTGTCCTGTTATCCAGAGCAGGGTAAATATCCTCACTGCAGTAAAGGATGGGACACTCAAAACCAAGAATGATTCCCTGAACAAAACCTCATCAGCTCTTCCTCTGCTTGTTTTGTGCCTGTACCTCTTGTCAGCTCCTTGTTCAACTCCCAGTGAGGTCCCTGCTCCTCAGGCTGGCCCAGAGGACACCACGGAATCCCAAAGTGGTTTGGGTTGGGAAGGGCCTTAATGATCATCTGATTCCAAGCCCAATTCCACAGGCAGGGACATCTCCCACTCAACCAGGCTGCTCAAAGCCCAGCCCCAAGTTGGTCCTGAACACTTCCAAGGATGGAACATCTGCTTTTCCAACAACCTGGGAGACCCATGGAACGCCTACAGGACGCAGATCTCAGCAGAGCCATTCCAGAGGGCTCTTCCCCACACTGGTTTCCTCCACAAGACAAATCACACTTGTCACCTCTCCCTCCTGTGGCCTGGAGCCATCAGCTCTTGAGGGTTTTGTTTTTTTTTTTACAAAGTTTCAGCAGCTTTGCTTAATTTAGAGCAGCTCTTCTGGTGAGTGTCACCAGTTCCACTCGGCTGGCTTTGACGAGAGCAATGTGACTGCTGGGAACTGAGACAAGCCTTCCAGAGCTTCCACTCTGCTTCTCCCCATCTTTCTCTCCCTGAAGCTTTTTTTTTTTTTTTGGGTGGAAGGAGGAGAGAGGGATGAATGCTGTCGGATCGAAGAGCACAGAGTCATTTGCAATCTGGCCTCAGGAACGGGTCACTGCCCGAGGCCTGAGCAATCGGAACCATTCAAGCCCTTGCTTGACAGCAAATAGTTTAAAGAAAAGAACATTTTCATCTTCAGAGAAGTCAGTGATCACCCCAAGTCAGATGCTTCCAGAGACAGCAATTCTGCCTGTCCCCAGGACAGTTAAAATTAGGATTTCATCTTCGCTGTTCAAAGACTTTTTAAACAAAGGCACAGGAAATAATTTTTTTTCCCTAAATCCTACAGACTTGATGACCAACACTCAAACAGAGCCTCCATCTCATCCTCTCTGCCTCATCCCTCATTGTTTCACATCTCTTTTTAAGCTATCTTTGCAAATGCATCAATGTCTGGTGTGCAGTGAGGGAAGCAGTGGTGAGGAAGGGGAGGATGGAATTGGAAGGGGAAGACAGAAGTGGAAGGGGAGGATGGAATAGGAAGGGAAAGATGGAAATGGAAGGGAAGGATGGAAGTGGAAGGGAAGGATGGAAGTGGAAGGG
>WEIU01004743.1:344907-381454 GCA_013389925.1 Aegithalos caudatus | reverse complement strand
TGGAAGGGAAGGATGGAAATGGAAGGGAAGGATGGAAGTAGAAGGGGAGGATGGAATTGGAAGGGGAAGATGGAATTGGAAGGGAAAGATGGAAATGGAAGGGGAGGATGGAAATGGAAGGGAAGGATTGAAATGGAAAGGAAGGATGGAAGTGGAAGGGAAGGATGGAAGTGGAAGGGAAGGATGGAAATGGAAGGGAAGGATTGAAATGGAAAGGAAGGATGGAAGTGGAAGGGGAGGATGGAAGTGGAAGGGGAAGACAGAATTGGAAGGGGAGGATGGAATTGGAAGGGAAGGATGGAAGTGCAAGGGAAGGATGGAAGTAGAAGGGAAGGATGGAAGTGCAAGGGAAGGATGATGGCAGGAGGTGCCAGCAACCCCCTGAAGACTGAGGGAGCACCAATAAAGAGAAGAAATACATCAGGAGCCAAAGCTGAAAAGCATCAGAGCCCACAGCTGCAGGCTGGGGACCTGCTTTGTTCTGAAAAGCTGTCCACCTCTGCTAGCTTGATTAAGAATTATTAATTAGCCAAGCAGAGAGCAGCAGTGAACACACTGACCAAGGTTTGGTCATTATCCACAGAAGAGAAAAAAAATGATGTGAATGCTTGGGGGAAAGAGCTGGAAACCAATACAGGTCTGATCTGTGGCACTTGTGTCTCTCCCTCCTCTTCCTCTCACCAAATACTTAAGGAAACCTTGGAAAGCTGATCTCCTTTTCTTCCCTCTGGCAGACTGTGTTTCCTCCTTACTCACAGTGACTGTAATTGTATTATTTCCATAACAACAGACTGTGAGATCAGAGAGCTGCACATGAGGGGTTGGAAAAGGAAATCAGCCACGTGGGAGGACTTAATTTCTCCAGGTTTCTTGTCTGCTGAATGGGACCTGGGGAGAAGCAGCACCCAAACTACCCCACAAAAAGTCACAGAGGTGACACACCAGTTACTCCAGCTGAGACTCCAGCTCCTGCTCACCAACACCAAAGGAAGGAGCAAACGTGGAGCTCCTCTGCAGCTGATGCCAGGGCTGGAGGGGATGGACTCAGCCATGAACAATCCCTAAAAAACCCCCACACACTTTGATCTGTGTCACAGTGAGGTCCTTTGGCCTCAAGTAAGAGGTGGGACAGGTCAGCATCTCCCCAAAAGCAGGAAAGAGGCTTTTTCCCTGGCGTGGCAGGGCAGGATTTATGGCAGGAGCAGATGGGGAGAGCGACAGCCCCTGAGCAGGAGCTGCCACCCCAGCTCCATGGGCTGCACAACCTCAGTGCTCTTGAAGGGAATGGCAAGTGACAGGGGAAGATGTCCCCTCAAAAAGAAAAAGGAGCCTCAGTCTCCTCACGCTAACATCCTGTCCCTCTGAAACCACTTCACATCAGGGGAGAAGGGAAAAGAGAGGAAAACAGCCCCCAGAAGAGGCAAGGAGCACTAATGAGGGGAGGACATGCTGAGAGCAGAGCTAAAAAGCATCAGAGTTCACAGCCAGAGGGTGTGGAGCTATTTTGCTCTGAAAAGCTGTCCACCTCCTCTGGAGAGAGCAGGAGCAGTTGTCAGTGTCTCCAGGAGCACAGAGGACACACACGTGGGAAGCACAGACCATTCTGTCCTCCCTTCACCTCAACATGCTCAGGAAGAACCACGGAATTGGGTTGGGAAGGACCTTAAGGATCTTCCAAAATCTGTAGAGATGTTTTCTGCTAGCCTATGCTGCTCCAAGTCCCGTCCAAGCCGGCCTTGGATGCCTCCAGGTGTGAAAAATGAGGTTTACTTTCTTAGAAAAATTTATAAGTTTAATAAAAAAGTTAAAAATAGATAATGAGGAGACAGAAAATAAAGCAAAAACTGTTTCTTGTCTGAGGGTGCCTGGCACCAAGCCAGCTAGCACACCTTACCCCTTCAAATCCTTTGTTTTAAGGATCTTTGTGTTATATATTCAATAGACCCCAATGCATGATTCAAACCTTCTTTTTGGGTATGATTTTCTTTGTTCAGTTTCAACTCCCCCCAATCATTTTATCTGGTAGATTCATCTGGGTGACTCCACTCCTTCTGATATCATAGGTCCCATAAACTCTTCTCTCAAGGTTTTTGGTCATCTCTATTTGGATAAGAAACTTGATAACCAAGGTTCAATTGCTTCTGGTCATCAATCTCCATGCAGGAATGCAGGATGACTCTCCCTACCTTCTGATTTGGCCAGTTTAGATGTTACAAATAAAAACCCTAGTCTTTTACAGTTAGCACTATGTTACAATCAGAAAATATACATTCATCACGTTTCTAAGCTCTGTTAATAAAAGAAAATACAGTACAACTTTCCCACATTACACATATAGCATTCATCTCAATATTTGCAAAAAGCCAACTCCATAATACACATTTATAACACAGGGATGGCACAGCCACAGCTCCTCTGGGAACCTGTGCCAGGGCCTCCCCACCCTCCCAGGGAAGAATTCCTTCCTGTTACCTGAAGAGAACACCCCAAGCAAGGCCAGGCAGAGCTGACAAGTTTTAGTTTTCACACTAAACCAAGTGTGAAAATGGCTCTAAAAACAAGAGGTCGTGGCACCAAACGGTCCCAGCCCTGGTGCTACCACGTGATATCAACATCCATGTGGCAGGAATTTGGCTCACAGGACACGTTTGGACTTCGAGAGGCCAGCAGAGAGCCAAGGATTTCCCATGAGTGAGTCAGGAGTGGTGTTGAATTAGTAGTTAATGTCAGTAGCAGCGTTAGATTAATGGTTGGACTCAACCTTAAGGGCCCTTTTCCAACCTAAAGGATCCTACGACCCCTGCACCACGCTCTGGCTGTACTTCACATTTCTGTGGAAGCAGAACAGGCCATTTTTCATCCTGCTGCATTCCCAATTGGAGTTTTCCCCAGCAAATAATACCAAACAGCCACAATTAGCCTGAAAAGAAAAATATCTTTAAGACGCACGCGGTCAGAACGATGACCGACTGTGTTGGGGCTTTCATTTAGGGACTGGGTAAGGAGGAGGGGGTGAGGGGTGTTTTTTAATAGCTCATTAGCTAGCTCTCTCAAGGAGTCATTAAAATCTGCTAATTATCCCATGGTCTGAGAAAGAAGAGGAAAATCTCTCCCTCCAGATTATTCTGGCGCTGGTGAAAAAAATCTTCAAGGCCAACAAGTTGTCACTTTCAAACTTGGAAAATAAACTCCAGGAATTCAGCTTCAGGTTGGGATTTTCAGAGTTTCTGCCTTGCAAATGGTTCCTCAGGGGTTAGAGGTGAGTGGGCTTCCCAATGAGCTGCTCCCAAAATAGAGGGGTTTAAGTGGCAAATTAAGGAAAGTTTAGGGGTTCCCGATCTTTGTGTCAGAGTTTAATGTGGGTGTGGAAGATGAGATGAAAGGACAGGGATTGTGATGGACCTTGGCAACATTTTTATGGCACCAGCAGTGTCACAGCCCTTTTGAGCTGTGGTTCAGGAGATCCTCAATCCAGGGGTTTGATTCAGGGGGTTGATGTCGTCCAAGGAGGAGCCAAAAAGATGGATACCCTGCACTCCCCTGCTCTGTAGGCCACAGAGAGCTTGGCAATCTTGAATAATCTATAATTTTGTGTTAATGTTGAACATCCCACAGCCTGGATACAGCTCAGCCCCTCTCCTGTAGAGTTTATGGCAGTATCGACCTGTGCAGAGCAGTTAGAGACAGAAAAATCCAGGCTCCTTGGAAATATTGGCACAGAGCCTCTTGAAGGATGGCTCTGAGGCCTTGTTTTAAATCAAATTAGTCATTCAATAGATCTGCATCACATGAAGGATTTCCCTTTGAGCTATGTGTTGCTTTTTTTAAGTCCACACCATAATGCTTAATGCACTTGTGTGAGATGAGCTGAGCATCAGGAAGCTCATTCCAACAAGATCCTCATCCTCTGGATTTTGCCAGATCCAAAATCCTCTGCCCTGGATTCTGGATCACCAGGAGGCCAAGTGAGGAGCAGGAGTAAATGACAGCCCCTGGTGAATGTTTTGCCTCATCATTCTACACCCACAGACAACTCTGAATGCTCATTTTGAAGGTTAAAACCTATTTTCCAGCAGTTTCAGTGCCGTGGTAGGAGAAACACAGAAAATGGGAGTCACTACTGGCTGAGGAATCCCCATATGGATTTACAGGATGGAGTTGAGAGCAACTCATGGGTGTTGTAGGACCACAAGAAATCAGACAGGAGCCACAGAAGCAAATCAGAGAGTGATTGGCAGGTTGTTTAAAATCTTTCACAAGGATAAACCGAGCCAGCAAAGTTTATTCATCACCAAAAATAAAAGAAAAAAAAAAAAAAAAAAGTGTATTGACTCAGACTCACCAAAGAGAAAGGTTTTAAAAACAAAAACACTGCTCCTGAAAAAAAAAAATAAAGAAGGGAAAAAAAAAGGAATAAAAAGAAAAACAAACAAACAAAAAACCTCTTAGGATTTTGTACTGGGTAAAATGAGTTGCAAATCCACAGACAGCTGGGGTATTCGGGTAAACAGAACCAAAGCAAGGTTCCTACTGAGGAACTTGGCTGGAAGAGAGAGGCTGGCATTTCCCAGCTCAGCTCTGAAGGAAAGTTCTCTGGATTTTTTAATGACCAGAAACCAAGACCCTGATCATTCTCACAACCAATTCCATTTACTGGTTCAAATCAGGAACCATAACAGGAGGGGTGTGGATGCAGAGATCATCTCATCAGCTGAGCACTCCCTCCCAGACAAATCCAGGAAAATGAACCACAAATTCATTTAGGGAAAACCCTCTGAGACCATCAGGCTCAAGCATGAACCCAGCAGTGCCACAAATCCATACCCCAAATCCTCCAGGGATGGGGACATCACTACCCTGGGCCTGTTCCAGTGCTTCACAACCTTTCTGAAGAAGAAA
Source organism: Aegithalos caudatus (assembly GCA_013389925.1). Taxonomy (NCBI): domain Eukaryota; kingdom Metazoa; phylum Chordata; class Aves; order Passeriformes; family Aegithalidae; genus Aegithalos; species Aegithalos caudatus. Next base: position 376,555 of record WEIU01004743.1, on the reverse strand, counting down.
TTTCTCCAAATACCCAACCTCTCCTGGCACAGTTTGAGGCCAAGAGGTGAAAACAGCTTTGGTGCTGCTGCCTTTGTGCAGAAGGAAACAAAGTCTGGACCTGGAGGAGATTTAACTGGAAAACTGAATATTCCAGGGAAAAAAAAAAACCAAAACAGGGAGAAGGATGAAGGGACAGCAGGAGTGCAGCAAAGGTGCTGATGCAGGTGAGTCTGGTTTCTGTGAAAATGTTTTTTATTCAAAACTTAGCCTGGAGGACAATTCCATCTCCTTCATTAATGCCTGTGACCAATTCAGCAGACTTCTGAAATAAGGATAACTCAGAAGAGTCTTTGTAGGTTCATGGACTTTCTGAAAGGGGTTGGTAAGAGGAGGAAGGGAGGGGGTTTGATGAATGGTCTCTCTTTTTAAATATTCAAACAACCTGCAGGCTGAGAAAACAATAAAAAAAAATACAGACTCCATTAAGGTACTTAGGAAAAAATCATTGCCTCTGGATTGCTGAAGCTTGCCAATTTTCTGCCAGTCTCACTGTATTTGTTCTACTTTGGGAAAGAAAATAAGAGAAAGGGAGGAAAAAAAGAAAAAAAAAAAAAAAAAAAAAAAAAAAAAAAAATACTAATAACAGAAGAAAAACGACAGTGTGAAACACACTGAAATAACATGAGCTGCTCTGATCGTATTTCCCGACAGACAGACCTGGGATTGTGTTCTCCAAAAAGAGGGAAGCAAGTCATGCAAATGTGTGGTGAAAGTGATGTATACACACCTCACACACAGGTTAATAAATAAATAAATCCTGGGGCTGGAGGGAAAATTATTTCCCCCTTCCAGAGGGAGGGTTGGCACCTGGGAAGGAGGTGATGTTCCCTCCCCTTTCACACCTGCTCCTCTCAAAGTCCTCATCCCATTCCCAGTGCCAGGAATTGTTGAGGTCCTGCCTTAGTGGCTGGTGTGGAGCAAAAAAAAAAAACTCCCTCAGCATCACATTTTCTGCTAGAACATCCACCAAAAACTCCCCTGAGGATGCTCCTCTGCAATCCAAAGTCAGAGGGAATTTCTGTTTGTCTGAGATGGGACATCCTATCCAGAGTTCCATGGACATGCCACTGCACAGGGGACTGCCACCCATCCCAAAAAGCACTGACCTGCCCCAAATACAGCCCAGGGAGCTGTGACAAGGCTGATCAAGGTCATGGCAAAGCTCTGCTGGTGGAGAGGGATCAGCAGGAGCTCTCAGACTGCACATGTCAGAGAGGAGATGAATGTGAAGGGGGATGATAAAGGTATATTAGAAAGTGATAGAGGGATCTTTTGTTCTTTCTGCTTCATAATGCAAGGAAAAGGACAATCCCACGAGAAAAAAAAAAATGGAATTACAATGTCCAAACACAGAACTGATAGAAGGAACTGGGTTTTCCCCTGTGCTGTATCATCATGGGAACTTCTGAGGCAAAGAGTGTGCTGAGCAAAAGGAAGAACTTCATGTATTTGTGCAGCCAAAAAGAAGCTGGGGGAAATATCTGCCAGCCACCAACCTGTGTGCCTGTCAGCACTGAACAAGCCCAGGACACACTCAGGAGAAAGCACAGGGAACTTCTTCAACCTTTGGCAAAAGCTTCCCTGCTCATGTTCATGCAAAAGCGAATCTGCTCTCCAGACCCACAGGAGTGACTGCAGGTGGTGCCCACCTGGCTGGTGGCACCCAGGGAGCCCTGCTGGGAGCTGGGATCCATCTCTGCCATTCCCTGATGCTTCTTTCTCTTCCACTCCTGCCCAGGGGTGGCTGGAGATCACCACAGCTCAAACCCTTCAAATCCCAACACAAGCCAGAGTTGAACCACCCCACCTGCAGCCTCCAGCTCCTTTCAGCCCCATCTCCCTGACCCCACTCACCCTGCAGCAGTGAGGAAACCTCCAATCCAACACCAAGGACAAACCTCAGGCAGGATTTACCATCCCCATCCTGGAAAACCGTGCAGAGAAGCCAGAGAGGCTGTGCCAGCTGGGACAGTGCTGGCAGCAGCAGCCTGCAGGCACACAGAGATGTCAGCAGTGATGGAAAAACAGCAGGACAGCTCTGGGTTTGGAGGAGGAGAGGGCAGCTCTGATAAATTCTGTTTTTCCCCCTCAGCAGCTTTCCCAGACGTGGGGGCTGAGACAGGAATTAAAGAGGCTCTCACTCAGAGATGGGATGGGGAAGGTAAATCAGCACCAGGTAAATAATTCAGGGAAAACACAAGGTAGAACATCCAGGGGTGGCTCAGAGCCTCCTCCAGAGCCTGGTGCTGATCCCATATGGATGAAGAGGGTTTGTTTTCTGCAGGGGCACCTCCCATCCCATAAGGGAGCCCTGCAGCCACTGTGGGATGTTCCATCACCCCACAGACATCTTGTCCTCTCCCCCTGCCAGGGGAAACTGGTGCTCTGAATTCAACCTGGGCTTGTTCTGGCATTCTCTACACAAAAATTACAGCAGCAGTGTGAGCTCCCCCTTTCCCACCGTGCTGCAAAAGAGGAGAGCAGGGGGCTCTGCTGGATCCCCAAACACCTCTGGGATGCACATCCCTGCAAAAAACAAACCCTCACCCACACAAGGAGAGGGCAGTGGGGGATGAGCAGCAGGGAAAATGAGCCAAGGTGACAAAAATGAGCTCCTGGGGACCTGCACCCCACAGTTCCCCTGAAACCTGTGCCAAATAAGAGGAAATCTCACTGCAATACACCCCTCAAGGGCCCTCCTTCTGCTCTGCACTCATCCCCAAATGCAAATTCCCCTCTTTTTAAAATTTATTTCACTCATATACAAACAAACAATTCCATGCCAGAGGGAGAAGACCACAGATTCTCCCTGCAAAGCCCCTCCCAGTGAGGGTTCAAGCTGCATCACTGGAGTACTGGGGAAATAAAGAAAAGAGCAAAGCTCTGTGGGAGCAGAGGTGTGCCAGGGATGGGGGAAGGCTTGGAATTTCTTGAATGTAACACAGAAAATTGCATATGCATGAGCCTGAATGAGACATCCCCAGGCAGCTCCTCCCAGCCTGGCAGTGGTTCAGGTGTCCCCTCGATTCAGGTCCTGGCATCCAAGGCTCCACCGTGGATATTTCTTTTTTTTTTTTTTTTCCCCTCTTTTTCCCTTCCTCTCTCCCTTTCTGGAGAGTGCTGTACTGCACTGGCAGCCTGCCATGCTCCTGTCTGCCTCCCACTTCACCCCCATCTGCCATTGTTTCCAATCAGTTTGGGAAACAGCACTGAGAACAATTAGAAAAGATAACGAGGAAGAATTACATAATTACAGGCCACCGCATCCAAAGCATTTTCCCAGTCTGAGCTCCTGCCTGGGGGAGGGAGAGACATTTAATCACACTCTGTCCTTTCCTTAACTTGACTGTCTCATCATCACCACCATCATCTTCATCACCGTGGTACCTGGAGACAGGTCCCTTCTGCAGCTGGACACTGCAAGCTGCCACAAGAAAGAGTTCATCCCAAAAAAGCCAAGTTGGTTTAGGAGGAAGGGAAATCTTTCTTTCTCCCATGCTTTTTCTGTCTGGAGGGGGTTGCAGCCCTGCCCAGCTGTCTCCATGGATCTCGGAGCAGCAGATTTCACCAGAGGCAAGAAGAAAAATGCTCAAGGAATTAATCTGCTCTCCAGGTCCCCAGTGAGGTTTGTGCAATATTCCCCAGCTAAGGCAGGCTCTGATGTGCCAGCATGAGCTGCCAGTGAGACACCAAAGGCAGCTCCACACACTGGGACAGAGCTGTGCCCATATCTACAAGCACCACCCTAAACCCATTCCTCCAAGGATGTTTTTCTCCAAGGAAATTTGATTGTGTGGCTGTAGCTTACCCAGGTTGCACACCTGAACTCTCCTCCACCCCCTCCCACCCAAGTCCTGCTTGGCTTTTCACCTGTGTGGCTCCAGCTTCTCGTTGTTCCAGTATTTTCCCAATTACCCCCAGAGTCCAGGTTCCTCCAGGTGGCTGGGAGGTGATGCCAGCACTGAATGGCTGCTGCTTGCCTTGCTAAACACCTGCCTAATTCCCCTTCTCCAATTCCCTTGCCCCTCCCCACACAACAGGTTCACCACCTGGCACCTCTGGCATCAGAGCTACCAGGGAATAGAAGGCCAGGAAAGGAGAGGCTTTTCCCAGGAGAGCACTGTCTTGGATGCTTTTCTTTGGAGGATTTCAAAGCCATTCTCCTGTCATCATCCTCGTGCAGATGGAGGCAGGGGCTGCTATGTGAACTGATATTTGATCTGGCTTCAGAGCAGCTCTGAGCTCCCTGCATCCTCCTTGCCTCACTGGGGTTGATTTGCTGCTCTGCTGTTATTTTTGGGAGTAAAAGAGAAATAAAAAAGCATCTTGGAATTTAAGACTCCACTTCTTTGGCCGTGAGTGACTCTTAACGAACATCAGAGTAATTAAAAAATCTCCCCAAAAGCCTGGGAACAGGGAAATGCCTTTGATAGCTGCTCTGAGGATGGAGGCTCTCTCATCCTGACTCGGTGTGTCACAGATGTTAGCTGTCAATTCCCCTTCATTCTTTAACCTCCTGAGCTCAGCAATTCCACCATTACCTCGTCCTTCCTGATCGAGGTGTAATTCAGAGCTTTTGAAATTAAACCCCTTTCATGACACCTTTGATTGAGACGTTCCTGCAGAAGGACTCCAGGGCCTCTCTGGTCCCTTTTAAGATGCCATAAAAGTGAGGAACTTTCCAAGCTTTGAGAGAGGGCTTGAAATATGAAAATCTGAGAAATAACACACAACATGGGGATGTACAGAGGTTCCTACAAGCTTGGAGCAAAAGGGCTGGGCTTTTTTGGAGGTTTCTTCTCCAATTTTGGCTGTTGGGTATTCCCCACTTATCAACAGGTCTTGGTGGGCAAACAAAGCATTAAAGGATCCTTGTCCAAAAGTATCCATTTAAAATAAGTCAATGTAGCCCAAGCTTGGGGAATAACACAGGTAAATGATGCAGAAGTTTCCAAATTAACTCTTCTGAGATCCATCATCAGAGGGAGTGTTCAGATCTGGATTCACATCCCATAAATTTATGGTAATTTAGGAGCCCAGTCATTGTTGCGGCATCAGGCAATGAGAAGAAGTTGTCAGAAAAAAAACCCCTTTTTCTGACCCAGAATGGGGCTCTTGAGAGGCTTTTTAAAGACTTTTATTCCATTTTCAGCCTTATGAGAAGGGTGAGACAGTACAGATGTTACAATTCACACCATCACAATCAGAAGCCAAACTATTTCCTAATTACAACACGTTATAAGCATTTTTTTGGCCTATCAGCTTTTGCCACACAATGATGCTAATGCTTCTAAGCCAATCATCTGTTACAATACCCCAAATGGGTCTTGCTACAATGCATCTTTCATAGTTCCATTTCTCCAAAGTATCTGGTCTACTTGCAAGGCCATCATTTGAAAGTTGTTCCTAGTTCAATCTCTCTCTCTCAACAATGTCTGTCCCATTCCATGGCATTTCAGCACAGCTTATCTCAGAGTTTGCACACAGATGTGTAAGACTCTGTGAACCTTCTGTCAGGCTTTGAGGATCCTCTACAAATCCATCTCCCACAGAATGCCCCTCTGGAGAACATCTCAGATCCAAGGCAGGTGTACACACCTGGATGTTGTGATGGCTCAGCAGAGCCTGTGGGAGTTTCTGGTGGAGGTGTCCTTGCCCATGGCAGGAGGTTGGAATTTCATGGTCTTTAAGGTCCTTTCCAAACTACTCTGTGGTTCCATGAAGCCCAAGGGAGGTCACTTAAGTTGGGCCTGAGTTACTTGAGGGTTTTACCACCAATACATAAAATAAACCATAAAACAGAGGCTGCAGTGCCATTAACTTCCTTCCTGCTGAGGAAGTCTGGACAATGACGTGATACTGAAAAAAAAAAATTAACAGAGTTTCCATGTATTTTAGCAAGTCCAGGGAAGGTTACCTCAGATTTCATAACTCCTGCTATCATTTAGGTTGGAGAATCCCTCCAAGAGCATTGAGTCCAACTGCTCCCCCAGCACTGCCAAGGCCACATCCACACAGCTTTTAAACCCCTCCAGGGATGGCAATTCCAGCACTTCCCAGGGCTCAACAACCCCTTTAGTGAAGAAATTTTCCAGGATATCCAATTTAACCTCCCCTGGTACAACTTTCAGTCATTTCCCCTTATCCTGTGTCCCTTGTTCTCTGGGAGAAGAACCCAAGCCCCACCTGGCTCCCCCCTCTAGGGAGTTGTAGAGAAAGATCTTTGGAACTTTTAGAACACATGGAAAAGCCACTCCAGGTTTAGGGTTTCCCAGTCCCATTCTGGCTGCAGTAAAACACTGAAATAACTCCTTCATACAATACAGTAAAATAATATATAACAGTATAGTATCATATCCTCAACAGCTCCTGCAGGGAGGAGTTTCATGCAGAATTTGAAGAGCTTAGGATGGACTTGGAAAGAGCCAGGGGAATTCCCAGGGAAGGGACAAAAAGCAGCAAAACACAGGGAGGAGCCTGTGTTTATGCAGATGCTTCTGTGTTTCAGAAGAAAACACAAAAACAAAGCAGGAGCTTGGTAAAAAATAAAATTTAAAAAAAAAAAAAATCCATGTCTGAAAGGGAGAATGAATGATCTAGGAGGAAAATTCTCAAAGCTTTGCAGGGTTCATCAATGGCCCTTCAGCACAGCTGCATAATGACACCACCACAGGGGAGGGAGGGAGGGAGGGGCTGCTTTCCATCCTCTTGAGTGAATTGAAAGCTCCTCTCCCAAAGTGGGGAGCCCAGGCAGGGGTGGGGAAGGAGGAGGGGGGGTCCCCTTTTGTCTCTCAGAACTATGGCACTGCCTTGATTTCCCATTGCTCCAAAGGTGGCTTCCCATCACTGCCACCACTCCCAAGAGGGGTGAAGGGATGGAGAAGAGCTGATCACTACTGAGTTCAACACCCCAGAGGGGGTAGAGCCCTTCAGAAGCTCAGAGCATCCCAGCTGGCTGCCTTTGGGACAAGGGATTCCCTCTGGGATATTCTCCCCTGCTCTCACAGCACTGTGACCTTCCAGGATCCATCCAGATCCCATTTTCCAGGCTCTCTACAAGTGGAGAGGGTCTCCCAACCCTCACATCCCTCCCTGGGATGGATGAGCAGCTTCTCTTGGTACCTTCCTGGTCCCCAGAGCCCACCTGCAGCATCTCCATTTGGAGAGCAAATCCCCAACAAAACAACAGCAGGAAAAAAGAAGAAGCGTTGAGGGCGGGAGAGGAGGGAAAAGTGGTTTCAAAACCTGGACACATCAAGAGGCTGTTTCCATGGCAACCTCTTGTTCCTACAGCAGCTCAAGCCTGTTTTAATCATTTACCAATAAACTCTGCTGGGGTCTGCACTCCCTTCCCAGAGTACCTGCACTGGGATGGGTGGGGCCACGCATTCCCAGAGGTAGGGAACGCTTTGGGAAATGATGCTGATTGTTTGTTCCATGGGGATTCCAGAGCTGGACCCAAAATGCTCTGATAGCTCCCCCATGGCAGGGATGGGGTGCCAGAGGGATTCCAGGTGCATTTACCTTTGCAACCACCCTTATTTTCACTTCTCCTCCTGGAAAATCTCAACCCAAGCAGCTTCCCAGTCTCCCCAACCAGCAGGTTTAGCCCTTGGTGGTTTGCAAAGCTGCCCCAAAAGCCTTCAGGTGCCAGGGCTGCCTGTGGGGAACAAACCAGGGTGGAGGTGATGCCTTGGGAAGCTGACCTGGAATGAGACTGGACAGAGCTGAGAATAAAGTAGATATTTATTAAAAGGCCTCTAGGGTACACCTTGGGCAGGACAAGAGCCTGACCAGGGCTACACCCAAGGTGGACCCAAAATGGACACAAAATGGACAAATGGTCACAAGGTCTCACACTTTTATAAGTTTTGGTCCACTTGCATTTTGGGGTTTAATTGTCCAATTACAGCTTCAGGGTGTGAGGTCCCATCCTTCTTGTTCCTCCCTCAGCCACCCTTGTTTGTGCTTTTGGGCTTAAAACTTGCAACCATTGTCCTTGGTCTCCAGCAGGAAAAGGATTTGTTTTGTGTCCCTGCTCTGTGCAGAGCTGAGTGACACTGAATGTGAGGCTCAGAACTGCACCTGTAAGCAGCACAGAATCTGAAATACATGAAAGTTCAAACTTAAAGCATCAGGGGCAGGCACAGTGGAAAGGGTCCAGAGGGAGCTGCTGTGGTGGAGGACACAGGGACACACTGCAAATGGAAGTGGAAGAGGTGAACAGCTCAGCCCTCAACACTGGACACAGGGGATCTTGGTTTTGGTTATTCCCACTGCTCTGGTTCAAGCACACTTTGCTCTTTCCTGCCTGGAGCCTGTGAGATGCCAGATCCCAAGGTTCCTCATGCCAGTTTCCATGCTTGTAATGTGTCATTTTTAAGGAGCCCAAGAAGAAAAGGTTGAAATTCAGCTCTGGTTCAACTCCAGAACAGCAGGTCTTGGTTAGAGGGTTCAAATCAACTTCCAGTCCAAGTTCACCCCCAATTCCCCCAAGGTTCCACAGTGCAAATTTAACCCAACTGATCAAAAGTCCATAATGCCCTCAGCCTCTGCAAAAATAATAAAAAAATAAATTCCTCAAGCAGAAAGTGTCAGAATACTCAGTTAAAAAAATCTTCATGGTCACTCTTCAAACAGCATCTGTCACACTGGGCTCTGAGTTAAAACTGGACAGAGATGCTGACTTCTCATTGATCAACACAGGGCAAAAGCATTCCCCACAGGAAAATGCTTCTTAGTAGCTTGGAAAAGTTTGAGAAGTTTCTTTGTAAAATTGCAGCATTAAAGATGTTGGTATTTCATTTTGAAGGAATTGTTAGTAGATTTTTTTTAAATGACAAAATTTAGGGTGCATCAAAGTGAGGAGGAAAATGTTTCACAAAGCTTCAAATAGTCAACAATGTTCAGTGTTAAAACATTGCATTCTCTTGGTGCTTTTTTAATGCCTTCATTTTAACAGAAATCTGGGGGAAAAAAAAGAGCGGTTTAGGTCAACCAGAAGATTTTCCATGTTTTTGCTTTGAGCCACTGAACCTAAAATCAATTATTTGTACATGTTTAGCCCTGATCCATGACTAGGACTTATCCAGTAATTCAAATAAACACAAATTGACAGTAATCTCATTTTGTTTGGGTTTGCTCTCTGCAGATGTTCTAATGGACCAGTTTGCTTTCTGCAGATGGACCAGTTTAGCACCAGGGAATTTTTCAAGCATAAACACGGGGAGCAATTTTCAGGGAATGCCTCTGGAGAGCAAATTTTGAAGACATTTACCTGCACAGAAACAGGTGGTCTGTGGCATCAGACCACCAAAATTTCATGGGATTGAGGCAAATGCCTGATAAAACTCCCTGCTTTTTTTTTTTTTTTTTCCAGCAGGGATCACCCCATGGACCTGAAGCCAAGAAAATTCTTTGCACACCACCTGTCAATTTTAACAAAACCACAAAGCTCCTGCCTCAGGGCATCCTGGGTGCTCAAAGTCTGCACAAAACAAAATCAGGGGGAGAAAATAAATCCACCACAAGCAGTAAAAAAACAGGAGCAGCACACAAGCCACGCCTGGAACGCCTCTTGCCCATGGCAAACTCTGCCCCGATGCCTCTGTGCACCTTCACTCCAGCTTGTGCTCACTGTAAATATTTCAAAGGCTGGAATGTCCCTGGGGACCCTCTGGGCTGAGCACTGAGCAGCTGAACACCAGCCAAGGTTAACAAATCAGAGTGAAATGTCACAGCTCAGCCCTTCCTTCCTTCCCTGGCACCCTCCAGAGCGTGGATTCCAGCTCCACCAGCCATGGGGATGTTGTTGTGTTTGTTTTTTCTTGCAGGGAGTTATTCCCATCTAATGCTTGGCCTGACAGCTGCTGTGATTCATGTGCCAAAAGCCAAGGACTATTATTATTATTATTTTTATGGCAACATTTTGAGGTCAGCACCAAGAGTGGGGTCCCATTGTGCCAGGCACTGCAATGCTGCTGGAAGCGGTCCCTGAGTGAGAAAATCTCCATCTAAATGGGAATTCCTGGGAACAGGCAAAAAAAAATACACAAAATTCTAAGTGCTGTGGGTTTTTTTCTACAGAGAATGGCTGCACCCCAATACCCTGACTCCCAACATGATCCACACCATGCTGAGGATTAATTAATGATGATAATAATTTGTAATCACTCCAGCATTTCTCAGAGTACATGGAGAACTACAAGGTTGAGGTTACTGGGTTAGGTTACACCTGCAAAGTCAGACCAGCACATCCATGAGGAAAAAAACCCAAAAACCCCAGGCAAAACCAAGCAAAAAACCCCCAAAATGTTAGTCAATGTTAGAAAGCCAAGCCTTCAGTACAAACTCCCTGTTGCATCCTGCAGAGCTCAACATTCCCTCTTTGCAGCTTATGAGAACTGCCTCATTGTCTAAAAAGATGAACCTAAACATCAGGCCAAGGGATTTGGCCAAGGATTCAGAGAGATTTGGTGGCAATGGCACAGAGAAAAAACCTGAAATCAGAACAGCTTGTCCAGTGTGTTGTGCACTGGATCCTACACCCAGCCCTGGAAGATTCTGCATCCCTCATTTCCCTACACCCACAGACTTTACTGGAAACCCTCTGAGCTCCCAGGTGGAGAATACAGGCTCTGCTTGATTTTTGTCAGCTGGTGAGAAATGGAGATTCAGAAATATTTTGTGTCCTACAGTCACACAGATGAATTCCCAAATTCAATCAGGTGTAAAACAGGGGTGAGTAATATTCTATCTCCAGTCTTCTGTCTGCCTTTGAGCTCAGGTTTCATTCCATCCCCAGTAAGACACTGATGTACAGAGGAAGAGGAAACAACCAAAAGGATAAAAACTACAGGACTAAAAGCACAGGCATAAATTATTATTTAAAAGCTGCAGTTACCTACAAGCTGTAAGCTCCTTATCACCCTGAAGTATTTAATTTTCAAGCTTTTTACAGGTTTGTGCCCTGGGGATGAAATCTGAACCCTGTCTACATCCACTTTCAGCACTTATTTCAGAATTGATGGATTTTTTCAAGTCTTCATGGACACCTGTGTTGTCAGCACTGGGAAATTAAAGAAGACGACACAAAACCAGGCTACCAACTAAATATTCTTTTTAGCTGGATCCACGCTGGGCAGAAAGAGACCTAAGGACATTGCAGATCAGTTTTAGGATTTTTCCTGCTTTCCCCTTGAAGGAAACCACGTGGTGGAAATGGGTAAAAGGGATGTTTTCCTCTCTAAAATCCACATTCATGACAAACATGTGCCCATTTTTCTGCTCTCTCATCCTTGAACCTTCACTGGCAGGGTAAGGACAAGGGACCTCTTATTCTCTGTCACCCTCCTCTGCCTTTCCCACCTCCTGGTGACCAAGCTCTGGCTCTGGAGCTCAGCTGTGTCATCCAAGTGAAGGTCTGAGACCTCATAAAATCACCTCCTCTGCTCCCAAGAGCAAGGTGTGAGTCAGAGCAGGAGTAAAAACCCTCTTCCCAGGGTTATACCAGCCTCACACAAAGGAAAAAGAACTGAAAAAAGGGAGAAGCATTTCTGGAAATGCCTCGTGCAGCACACAAATGACTGGGATGTCGTTGTGGACTGGGGCTCCTTTCTACACCCAACAGAAATAAACCCTCCATTATCACACAGCACAGTGTGGGGTTTTTATATTGAGTAAGAGCCACCTCCACTTCAAAATAGGATAAATAAGAGTAAATAATAGAGAAAAGCTGCCTTGGATCCTGTTGGGATATTACATTTGTCCAGGCCTGTCAAGCCAGGCACGCACGACTTCGCATCGGAAATTCCATTACGATACACAACAGCCAGCTTGGGAGAGAAAGGAAGTTGTCCCCCAATAAAACCTAATTTGCCTCCTTTTATGTAGTGTTGTCTCTGAACTAACCAGCCTGAAAAGGCCTAAAAACAGTCTGACATGTAATTTATGCTATGGTGGAGGAAAATAATTTCCCTTAAAGATGAGAGGTCGTCAAGTGAATCAGAAAACGGTTACACCTGTGGAAGATGAGTTTAATGTAACAGTTCTGGGAGAATGGAATCAATAATTCTCCCTTATATATTTCCACTTCAAAAAAAAAAACAACAAAACAAAGAGAAATAAAGCCCAAATCCACCATAACTCCCTGCAATGCTGCTGATGGAATCAATCAAATCTCTCCTCCACGGACAGTTATGAACTGCGCCTCGTTTGTCCAAAGGACAAATCAAACAAGAGCTGGGGCTTTGCAAGTGCTTCTGAGCTTTTCCATGCTCATGAAAAAGTCATCATGTTTATCTCTGCAGAAGAAAAAAAAAAAAAATCTCTCCTTAGGGGGGGAAAAAAAATTAAAAAAGAAGGAAGCTTGAAGGCAAGAGCCACGTGGCACACCAGAGGAAAAGGGGAAAAAGCACGAAGAGCACAAAGCCATCCCCAGCAGAACCTTAGCCAGAAACAGCCCCTGGAAATCCTTTCCCTTTATTACAGAGTGTTAAAAGAAAATGAAAACCAACAAGAAGCAGGGATGGTTTTATCAAGCCTCCACAAAAGTTGAACTGCTCCTGGGAGCCTCTTTTTTTCCACCCCCACCCCGTTCTGAGGAATTCAGCAGCGACAGAAAAGATGATTTCTCCTGTGTACACCACCCATAATTCCACTGCTGGATTTGATGTTTCAAAAGGAAGCTTCAATCCCCGTGAGTAAAAGCAAGTGTTTGAAAGAGATTATTCACCTGCCATGTCACCTAGACAGGAGGGAGCTGCTGGCTCACAGCAGGTCTGTGATAGGACAGACTTTACCCCTCCAAGCCCAGATGCAAGCACAGACATCAGCAATGAATTTTCCTCAAGTGCTGATAGGAGAGAAGTTATCTGCAGCTCTTCCTTCTCTTTGTGCCCTCCTCACATCTGGAGCATTAACCACAGACTGGGCTGTCCCTTTCTCCCCAGGGCTGATACAGTTTTGCTTTTTCTGAAAGAGCAAAAAAAGATCTGACTAAAGAGGGAGCCTTATTTATTTTTTTTTCCAAAGGCAAAGCTCCATCTCATGGTTATTGGGCTCTCCTCCCACTTAAATCTGAGGCTGTTGGTTGCCTGCTCTGAGCTCCCTTCACTTTCTCCCTGCTGCTTGACTTTCTCCCAATTACCTGTGCTACAGACCTTGGGAAGAGACAGCCAGTGATAACCTTGGGGATAACTCTAGGTTTTCCATCTACTGGGAGGAGAGAAAATAGCTTTAAATAAAAATGTAAATTTAAAGTAGAAGGAGGACGAGAGGTGATAACAATAGCCAGGTCCTGCTGTCAAATAGCTCACTGCAGAGTTTACCCTTCATATAAAGCCATGAAATAGTCAAGGGCTTTTCTATCTTGAAAGGAGCCTGCAACAAATCCAGTTCAGTTCCTCTATTTTGCAGGTGGCTCTCAAAAACACCAGTGATGGAAACAATCAATTAAAAGCACACTCCTGCCTTCCCAGTTTCTCTCCAAACAGCCCTAAAGTCTCTTTTTTTCCCCCTGTTTTTCTCCTCTCTGGGCTAGCAGGTCTCTTTTAGGTTCCCAGGGCTCATAAAAGCATCATCCATCCTAAAGCATGGAGAAAAGAAAGGAATAGAGCAGTTCCATCTTCCCAGGAGACAGCAGCCACCTCATGTTCCAAAGGATGCTGAGACACCTCAGCTGCCTTTCATGAAAAAATTGAGGCAAATCCCAAAGATTTTTTAAAAAATTCTCTCAGAATTATTCCTTACAACACCCATGCTACTGGAAGCTGGGAAAAAGAAGCTGGGTCCATCTTCACACTCTTCCTCAGGGTTCTGCTGGGTTTTTGGATACACAGCAGGTTGGACTGGTCCTAAAACTGACCTTGTGTGAAGATGAAAGACAACTCTACCTCTCATTTAACCTCTCTCAGTCCAGACAAAAAAAGGTCACGTGGAGTAGGACAAATTTCAGTGTAGACAATAAGAAGTGTGTTTTACCATAAGTTCATCTTATTTTGCTTTAGGGAAGCATTAGGGAAAAGAGAAAATGGAAGAAGCAGAAAGCAGTGGGAGAAGGAGACAGAGAAAAAAAATAATAAAGAGAAAAGAGAAAAAAAAAAACTACATTAAAAATATATATAATTAGCAGAAATTCTGCCCTGACACAAATTAGTCCTGATCTTTTAGGCATCATCCCAGGGAGGGAAGAAGGGTCAGGGAACCCAATTTCCTGCCCTTCTTCGATGGAGCTTCTCAGTGCCAAAGCAGCAGAGAATTCCCATCATCCCAACCTATATTAAATGCCACAATACACACATTTACACAGTGGAGGAAAAGAAAAATACAGATGCTCTGGGCCAATCCTACAAGGAATTTGTTGCTCTGCTATCCAATAGTCCTTTAAGGGAGGGAGCAATGGATCCTTCTGGATCTGAAGTCAACATGAGCAGATGTGTGATGGTCCAGCATTCCAGACCTGGCATTTTTTGACACAGATGCAATCTGGTATTTTTTCCACACACAATCTGTGGGATAAATGGACTGCACAGCAGGAATCCTGTCCTGTTAAACTCCTGCTTCCAGGCTCAGTGTGGATGTGAACACCTTGCAACCTCCCATGAGGACTGACATTAATGCTGCAGAAGTTTTCGAGCACTTCCCATCTCTGCCTGAAAAGGTGAGACTCCAGCAGAAGAAGCAGAGACCAGGTCACCATTAACCCTCAGAACCAGCTTGTTTCTTGTCCATGGAACAATTCCCAAAAAGAGCACAAATCCCAGGTAATCCTTGAGGTCACCTGGCTCAGAAGTTTTATTCAGATCCCCCACAGGTCATCCCATATCACCTATTTTCCTGTGGTATTCTAGTTGCTTTTATTCTGTCTGGGATAAAGATATAGGTTCCTGATTTTCCTTGGTATGACTGAAAAGAAACAATAATTTGAAAATAATGAAAACTTGCAATTTTTCATCCAGAGGTGACTCATTCCCTTACAGCAGAAAAGGCAATGAACAATTGATCTTTATCCGATTTCCATGGAAATTCCTCCCTCCACCCCCAAAAAGAACCCACCAAAACCCAACAACAGAAATCAAACAGTGCTAAAAGCTGGATCCCTCAGCAGGAAAGGAAAACAGAGGAATAATGTCTCAGTTTCCAGGTGATTTTTAATCCATTCACACTTTATACATTGCATCCATGTTTGTTATTTTTACCAAACACTTCACCACTCCATAACAACTCCTCCTTTACCAAAACCACCTTTTCAGCAGCAGAAACTGAGATATTTCACCTCCATGCTCTCCTTGGACTTGACTTTTTGGATACATCTGAGCTTGACCAAACCACTTTGAAATTCCAGCAGCAAAGCCTGGATCCAGATCCCCCCTCTCCTCCCTCACAGCCTCTGCTTGTGCGCATCCATTATGCACATTTTCATTAGGAGCATTTTGCAAGTGATCTGTCGATTCATTGTATTAGAATTGCAAACAAATGGCATCGTTTTCCCAGAGAATTCAGCTCTGATTTCCAGGCATTGTTGGGCTACTTGACTGACACTTCTGCTTGATTTGAACCCTTTGAGATTTCTCCCTGCAGCCACTTCTGCTCATCAGTTCTTCTGCAAGAACTCCAGAGCTCACAGGAGCTCAGGCACCTGTGTTGGTTGACACAGGCTCCACATTTCCCTGTTCTGTACATGATTTATAACTGCCTTGCCTTGGAATCAGAATGTGACAGTGAAAAGTGGGGATTGAGGGGGAAAATTCCACATTTCATGTCATTCCACTGATTTCAATATTTGCTGTGTGCCAGATGGGCATGTGCATTTTTATCCCACCCAGACCTCCAATGCTCTAGGCAGTCAATGCACTATTTAATTCATCAAGTGCTGGGATTTTTTTATTTTTCCTGTGTTTTTTGTTTTTTTTTCTTTTTAACAGACAAATGTGAATTTGCCATGGCTGCTGTTGGATCTGAAACCACAGCAAAATATCTTCAAATTCACATTCTTTGCTTGCATAGACCCATAATAATGGGTCTCATGCACCTTCACAAATATTCCTGGATCCTGATGTGGCAGACTTGCATAGAGAGGTTTAGGATCTTGCAGAGGAAAATAGAGGGACAGCAGCAGGAAATTATTTGATAACAGTTTTGCAAAGCTGGGCCTTTCTGGAAGATCAATGCCAACAGAACAACCCATGTAAAGGGGGCACTTTGGAAAGTCTTTCCTCTCATCAGAGAGGACAACAGGTTTAAGAAGTCCTGTAAGGATCTGTGCAGCTCCCAGGGAAATCAGCAGGAATTTTTACACTGCTGACACTGGGAGCTGCATCCTGAAGGAAGATTTTTAGGATATTTCAGCATATTCTGCCTTAAAACAATGAGATTCAGGCACCTTCACTAATTAAATGTCCTCACACCCCCATGAATCATAGAATCCCAGAATGATTTGGGTTGGAAGAGACCTTGAACATCACCCAGTTCCAACCCCATTTCCATGGGCAGGGACACCTTCCACTATCCCAGGTTTCCCCAAGCCCCATCCAGCCTGGTCTTGGACACTTCCAGGGATCCAGGGACAGCCACAGCTCCTCTGGGCAACCTGTGCCAGGGCCTCCCCACCCTCACAGGGAAGAATTTCCTCCTGACAACTGATCTCAGCCTCTCCTCTTAGTTTAAAACTGTTCCCCCTCTGCCTGTGGATAAATCCACTTCCTCCCTTTTTCCTAAGCCCTCTAAGAGCTGCAAGGCCACAATGAACCTGGACTGCAATGTCAGAGATCAGCTCTCCCTGCAAATGACCAATTAGGGATGCCAAGATCCAATCCATCTACTAATTTATGACTTTAAAACAAAACACCAGGGCATCAAAGCCACCTGCATTCATTATCAGTGCAGAATCCCCAGCTCATGAGGCAAAAGGAGCCTTTGGATGCCCAGGGTTCAGGATGTTAAGCAGGAAGCACAGGGAAAGATCTTTTACTGCACAAAACAATCGATTCAAGACAAGTGAAATTATTTGAGACCTTTAAAATCAAATTGGGCAGAGCCCCGAATAACACACTGAGTTGATTTTAACTGTGAGGAGATAATTGAACAAACCCTTCCAAACTTTGCTGGATAACTGAGCCCTCACCCAGCTGGATCCAAAGTGATCCCATGCAGAGACCTGAAGGCATCTCAGTGCAGGAATGAGCTCCTCTCTGCTCCCTCTGCCTCCCACACAGCTCCTGGAAAGCCTGGCCCAGTGCCATTAATAATGATATCTCCTGGGTGTGTTTCCCTTCCGACTGGCTGACTGATTTTATTACTGTGGCAGAGAATTGCAAGATATGAAGTGCTCAGTGTAGCAAAATGACATTTGTGTAAGTTATATTGTAAATAGTTACTGACACGCTGACGTTGTCGGTAATGTAAGGATGGTAAGAGGCTATTAATTACATTAGTGCTTAATCAGCACTGAGCACTGCTGTTTCTCCTCTCCAGTCCAGCTGCTTGGCTGAGGAGGTGTCCTCCAGAGGAGGCTGGGGATGCAGGAGAAGTGCTGCTGATGCCAAATGATGGTGCACGGCAGGGCAAGGCTCTGCTCAACATCTGGGCACAGCTGGAGCCAGGATGGAATGATGGCCTTTGTGAGCCCTAAATGGATGGGGTGTCTGGGAGATCTCAGTGGTGTCCCAGCCATGAACTGAATCCATGTGGAGAAAGGGCCTTCAGGCTTTTCCTGGTTCCTAGGGTGAGCACCAAAAATCATTTTCCTTGCCTTTTTTTTTCTTCACCTTCTCTTCCCCTTCACATCCTTAGAAAACCCTGCTGCAAATCTGAGAAACAGTTTCAGTGCTGGAATAACTCAGGCTTTCCCAAAAGCCCCCCAAAATAATGTACATTCAGGACAGAAAAGACCATTTCACCCCTTCATGGATACAATTCTCACGTTTATGAGAATGTCTAACCCCCTGGGATTTATGAACTCCCATATCTTCATTGCTTTCTGGAGGAAATGGCCTCAAGTTGCACCAGGCAAGGTTGAGGAAAAAAAGGAAAATTTTTTAGGAAAAAAAAAATTTTTTAGGAAAAAAAAAAATTAATGGAAAGGGTTTTCAAGCCTGGGAAAAGCCTGGCCAGGGCAGGGGTGGAGTCCCCAACCCTGGAGGGATTTAAAAGCACTGGAGAGGTGGCACCTGGGGACACTGAGTAGTGGTGGCCTTGGCAGTGCTGAGGGAAGGACTGGACTTGATGATCTTAGAGGTTTTTTGCAACCTAAATGAGTCCATGATCCTGTTTTATAAAATCAGTGCTTTTGCTCATTCTGCCAGAGTTCATTGCAGGTCAGATCCAGAATCTTTGAGACCCTAAGAAACCAGAGAAAAAGGGCAGAAAAAGACACGTAAAATGATTGAGTCTGACCCTCTTTTAGTGCAAGAAGAGGCTCCCTTGGGGAGACCAGGGCAAAAGGACACAGAGAGACAGCTCTTGTACTGGGAGAACTATTAGCCCAATGAGTTGAAAAAGTGACA
Source organism: Aegithalos caudatus (assembly GCA_013389925.1). Classification (NCBI taxonomy): domain Eukaryota; kingdom Metazoa; phylum Chordata; class Aves; order Passeriformes; family Aegithalidae; genus Aegithalos; species Aegithalos caudatus. Next base: position 358,010 of record WEIU01004743.1, on the reverse strand, counting down.
GACTGATAAGAAATAGCCTGAGCATGAGGGATAACTTCCTGACAGCAAGAACCACCAGACTGCAGGGGAGAGGCCGGGGGGGAAAATGTCAGGAAGAGCAGCACTCGAGCCACTTAGAACAAAATATATTTGGAAAGAAACCTGCAGTGACCAGGAGACTAAACTAAGCCCAGTATCTTGGCAATAAGTCTTTTCCATAGCTAATAACTCACGAGGAGATATCTGGAGACACAAACAATGTCCAGAGAGGAATGCAGTTGACTTATTTGACTTTACTGAGTGAGCAAACAACTGCTGCAGTTCATGTGTCCCCTGGGAGCTGGTGCAGCTGAACTTGGCTAAACAGAAAGATTTGCAAAAAGGCCACAATGCAAATCCTTCCCCAGCAGTGGCCAAGCAGCAGGAGCAGTGCAAGATTCACCACTGCACGTGTCCTTAGGGGCAGCAATGTGGCAGCACTTCAAGGTTTCCCATCTCCAGGTGATCCCAGGGAAGGTTTTGAGCATCATCCAGTGGGGATTTGAAATTAAGGACAGGTCTTTTGTCAGTAGAAATCCAGGCAGGAAAGCTTCTGCCTGATCCCTTCCACCTTGGGTATTGAGTGACAGCACAGCCAAATAAAAATCACAGAATGGTTTGGGTTGGAAGGAACCTTAAAGATCATCCAGTTCCAATCCCTGACACAGGCAGGGACACCTTCCACTATCCCAGGCTGCTCAGAGCCTCATCCAGCCTGGCCTTGGACACTTCCAGAGATAGGACATCCACAACTTCTCAGAGAAACCTCTTCCAGGGCCTCACCACCCTCTAAATAAAGAATTTCTTCCTAACATCTAAACCAAAGCTTCCCTCTGCCAGTATGAAACCACTCCCCTCTGTTCTATCACCATCTGCCCATGGAATAAAAAAATCCCTCTCCCCTTTTTTATAAGACCCCTTTGAGTAACTGAGAGGCCACTGAAGAAGCTTTTCATCCCCACAACAATCCCCAGGGAGTTCACCCACCAAGTGCTCATCAATGGTTCCATGAAGGTCATGCTGATGCCAAAGATAAATCAAAAAATGGTGGGGAATATCCACTTTCAGAGTTGAAATCCTCCCAGCTGGGATAGGAGATGCTGGGATGGGACATCAGAGCCAGAAGGATTGAGTGCATCCAGCCCTGGAGATCTGAGTGAGGGCCACAGCCCTGAACCAAAACTCGCCTTCATTCCCTGGCTCTGCCTCTGACTCACTGTCTGACCTTGAGAAAGTCATTTAATCTCTCTGTGCCTCAGGATCTGCATAAAAATAATTATTATGGCTGATGTTTTATGGGAAAAGACTACTACCATATAAAGCATCTTTCCAAAATGCCCTTTTCAACTTCTGCATCAGAAAAAAAACTCTACAGGGGGTCAGAATTGTAGAATCTTATTAAGCCTTTCCCAGAGCCTCAGTGTGTTTGACTGACTCTCAATACACACTAGGCTACATTTAAATCAGAATTTGAGACCATGAATTGTTCATAAAACCTTCCATCTTCCACCCGTGGCAGCTTTAAGTTCTGATTATGGATGGTATCTAATTAGTTATTTTGTCATTTGCAAAGATAGCTGGATAATAAATCACTATTTCCAGCTAGAAAACTTTGACTTAACATCTCCCCTCCTTCTTAATCAACTTTTGAGCCATTCATTAAGTTTTCATCCAGAAATCTTTTTTTCAAACCATTGTCAAGCCACCAACATTTTTCAGGTCAAAAATGAAGCTGGAGATTGGGCAGCTATTTTCTTATTTTGTGGGAAAAAAAAATTAAAAAAAAAAAAAAAAATCCCTGATTGCTGTCAGCCTAAACACCATAATACATTCAGCTTAGAGCTTATCTTCTGTAAAATAAACATTACTACAATTTTTCACTTCGTTCTGAGCTCTCCAGCTTGTTGACAGCAGTCTTGACCAGAACAGCTCTTGATCATCTCTGGGGAAGATGGTCAAAAAAAAAAAAAGAAAACCAAAAAGGGGGAATTTTCTGAACCTTCTTCATGCCAGCATCATTCCTCAGCTGGCATGGTCCTTCCAAGAGGAGCAGTCCTCATCATCCCAACACAGAGTGCAGGAGGAGATGAATGAAGGGAATTGATCCTTTCAGAGGGCTCAGCTCTTCTCCTCCCACATCATTTCTCCTTCTCTCACAGCACAAATTAGGAAGCAGATCTTTTATCTGCCACTCATCCCAAGTGCAGAGACAAAAGTCTCCTGAGTGGAGCCACCACAGCTCAATCAGTGTCACAATTACTCCTGTCACTCACAGATTATGTGATTCCTTCAGATTAAAAACCTCCTTGGAGCTGAGACTCCAAAAACACCTCGGCATCACCTGCTTCTCACACAGCAGGAACAAAGGAAAGAGAGGGCTCTGTTCATTCAGAAGCTGCAGTGGTGGTTGTTGCTGTTGTTTAGTGGACAAAAGAGCCAAAAAAAAGGTGTTTGAGGTTTGTTGGGTTTGTGGGTTTTTTTTGGCATGACTTATAGCTCCAGTTATTTAAAATCAAAATACTGATGGTAACAGCTTTCTTATCACAGCTTGGATTTTCTTCATGGGGTTTCCAGCCAGCAGGATCTTCCTTGCTGCAGCACTGGAGGGTTCCTGGAACTCTTCCCTCACCTCCAAGCAAGGACCTGTGAGGGACAGCCAAGCCCCAGGCATGGGGGATGGATCCTCCCTGTGCCCCAGGATGCAGGGAAGGTCAGGATGAGGCTGATTAGAAAAACTCAGCCTGGTTAGAAACTCAATATCAGGAGCAGGATCCAGGGAAGTCTGGATGCACTGACCCCTGCAGCGAGCTCCATCACCCCATGGCAGGAGGATGTTCCACCTTCAACTCAGTCTCTGCCTAAAAAAGCCTCAGGGAATGTCATGGGGAGCACTAAGGGATCCAGAAGGAGTAAATCCCACATGGAAGGCAGCAGCTTTGATGGATCATTGTGCTCTGCACCCTCAGCAGTGTCCCTGTGCTGGTCCTGAGCTTTACCATGATAAAATCACACAATCGTTTAGGTCAGAAAAGACATTCAAGATCAAGTGCAACCGTTAAGATCACAGAATGGTTTGGGACTTTAAAGATCATTTCATCCCACCCTCTGCCATGGGCAGGGACATTTTCCACCATCCCAGGGTGCTCCAAGCTCCATCCAGCCTGGCCTTGGGCACTTCCAGGGGGAGCCACAGCTTTTCTGGGAAACCTCTGCCAGGCACTACCCTTTCAATAATGCTTTTTTCCCCCCTAATATCTAATCTAAACCTTCTCTCTCCCAGTTGCAAGCCATCCCCCCTTGTTCTGTCACTCCATGGCAGCAGGCAGAGGTAACAGGATTGCAGCAGGCCCACCCTGTTTTGCCAAGTTCAAAAAAGAGCCCTGGATTCATTCATATGCACTTAAATCCTGGCATCTTTCACATGCCTGAAGGTTTCACCATCTCCTGAGATTTCCACTTGAATTACAGCAGCAGTGGGAAAAGACTGAATGAGTCACAAGCCTGGAAGTGTGCCCTGCTGCCATCCCCTTGAATCCCACAGGCAGATCACCTGAGGAGAGGCTGAGGTTTGGAAAGTGCCCCACGTCCCATCCCAGCAGCTCAGCTCTCAGAGGTGTGAGGGGAAAAGTCAGAGCCAGCTCAGGCACAGCCCCAGCCCTGCTTTTTGCTCTCCTGGCCTCAGAGTTCATGCCAAGCTTGCAGGAGAATGTGAGGGAGCTGTCAATGCATCCTCAACATGAAGGGAAGGGTCATGGGGTGGGAAAAGAGCAGGAGGAGTTTGGGATGGTCCTGAATCCCACTGGTCCATGGGCTACCTCACACCCCTTCCACAGACACTGTTCCTCATCCTCCACAGCCCTTAGGGCATCAGCTGCTGAAAAGAAAAGCTCTGATCCCAAGCTGGAGGCAGAGATTTGTCATGGAATCCCAGAATGGTCGGGGTTGGAAGGGACCTTCAAGCTCATCCATCCAGTTCCACTGTCCCAGGGTGCTCAGAGCACCATCCAACCTGGCCTGGGACAATTCCAGGGATGGGGAAGCCAAAACTTCAAGGCTTTGGCCTTGAAACTTTGCATTTCAGTGCATAAGCCAATCCTATAGGTCCACCCCTATAAAGGCAGGTGAAGGGAAAATATTCCCTTAGGTTGGAATATCTTATTCAATCCAAAAATCATTACAGTTGGAAAAGATCTCTAAGTTCATCCAGTCCAACCATCAACAAATACCATCATGTTCCTTCCTGACAGTTTTCCTGCTCTTTGGTCTGAAACCAAGGGCAGAAAAGCCCCAGAGGAGCTGGACTTCACATCCACTTTGATTCTCTCTTTGGTCAGTGATGCTTTCTGCCCTGTGAAGCACTCAGGTGTCATCTTTGTAATGGGAATTTTGGTCAGGGAGATGGGGAGAGGAGAGAAAGCAAGAAGCTGACACTTCTACATGCACCACATTCTAATTGGGGTCAAGGGATGCAACAGTTGGAGAGCAGCAAGTTATTTTCTGCATCACTGGCCTGTCAAAATTATGGTTTTTTGCTCAGAAATAAGGAAGGAAAAGGACAGAGCCTGGGAACAGCTCCCTATCAAGTCACTTCTAGGAAATGTGGGGTGCCAGCAGCTGCCACCCTGAGCTGGACACAGCAAGGTGCTCCATCCTCATTATCCTGGAGATGGCTTGGAGCTGGGATGGTGATTGGAGACTCTCAACCAGCCACAATAACAGGGGGAAAAGCAATTTGAGGCAAAAGTCACCCAGAAATCATTTTTACAGGTGGCTTTGCCCATGAGGGGACACAATTCCACTGATATTTGGTGGACTTTGACTTACCAGGAATGTTTACCCAGTTTCCCAAGGGCACCAAGAATGGAGTATTCACCTTTTTTACAACACCTTTGTACTGTCAGGCAAATTTCCCAAATCTCAAAAAAATCCAGCCTCACCTGAGTGCAAAAGCTGAGCATTTCCCTCCCTTCCCAGCTTATTCCAAGAGAAAGATTGCAAGCCAGAATCTGAAAAGCTAAAGACCCATATTCCAGCTGATCACTGGTGTGAGTCCAAATCCCCAGCTGGAAAAGTCTCTCCCTGATGATGGAACAGCCACAGACTCAATGTGGATGTGGAAGAAAAGAGAGAAGAGCTCTTGTGATGATCATCTCCAGCTTTGCTTGGAGAGGACAAAGGGTCTGAGGGGAAGGATGCAAGTGAGGAAAGGGACAGAAACCAAAATCTGTGAGAGGAAGGATATAGTCCTCTGAGAAAACCACAAAAAATGTTTTCATCACAGAGGTGGAGAGGAAAACATTTAAAATTTGGGGCTATTATGAAAGTTAGAAGGGCTGAACTGAGGATTCCAGAGACAGATACACCTGTGCACCCCCAGGAGGGATCCCTGCACTGCACTTCCCCAATAAAATGGTTTAGATTTGACATAAAACATCACAAATCCTGCCAAAAACACAGCTCAGTGTTAGGTCAGACTTCCCTGCTACATCACTACACAACCCCCAGTCTGATTCCCTCCCCATCCCAGAAAATGCTTGGTCCCCCACCCCAGGCACAGCACAGAAACAGCACCCAGCTAGAAACAACTCCATCCTCAGCACACAAAGAGATGCTCCCTGTGCACAGCCCTTTATAAACCTCCCTGCCTCATAAATGAGTGATGAGGCCCCTTTAATTGAGTTAATTGTGAGTGCTGATCCTGGGATGAATTATCAATGGAAAACAGCAGCACAGGCACGGGGTGCTCACACAGCACTGCCTGTCACTCACTCCCTGCTCTCTGGTGTTTCCAAACTATGGGAAAGGAGGGAAGGAAGGGCCAGGAGATCCTCAGGAGGTCCTACAACACCACCTCTCACCTGCTGGAAGCCCCCAGCATATCCAGGACGTGTCCAGGAGGTTCTCTGGATGCAAAAATCCCTTCAGATGGTGTGTGAAGGCATGGTTTGAAATAATACAAGTGTGTGAGAGAGGCAGAGGCTGCTGTTACCCAAAGAGACCTCCAGCCACCCCAAACCCACCCCAGCCAGGTGAAGAAACAATCATGGAATGGTTTGGGTGGGATAATGAAGGATCAAGCACGACTGAGAGTTTGATCACAGAGTTGTGAGGGCAGGACGAGCTCAGAGCTATTCCCCATCTCAGTCCAACACCTGACCTGCAGAAACATTTACCCTCAATAGACCTGAAAACAGTGTTCAAGCAGCATCCCCTGAAACATGAAGGTTTTTCCTACAGCACAAAGGATGTTGTTCCCTGTCTGACACCAACATTCCACCCAGGAATGCTCAGAGCTGGATCTCGTGGCACCAGCCCAGCAGCCAGCAAAGCTGTTCCCACGTCTGCTCCTCCCAGCAGGTAGGTGTGAGAAGCCCAGCCATGCAGGAGGAGAGCTGCAGACAGACAGAAATGTGTCAGGCCAGGCTTTATCTCCTCCAGAGCCAGCACAGTTGGTGGAGAGGAGTTGGCAAGGGGAGGGAAGGAAAAAAAATTAAAGAAAAAAAAACAAAAAAACCCAACAGCGTGGTGGAGATAACTGAGATGTGAGCAGCGGTGCAGAAAGCAGGATGGGAGCAGGTGAGAATGATCCATTCCCCTCCTCCCATTCTCTCCACTTCATTCCACTTGCACAGAATTCCTGCAGACATCCCCAGGGCTGTTCACTCCCCACAGCAATTTCAGCAGGACCAGGATTTTACCCCTTCAGCTTAAAAAAAACTAAAAAAAACCACAACTGCTTTACACAGCTCAGACACACATCCAAAATTAACTGCTCTGTGTGAAGGTATTGGCACCTCAGCAGCTCAATCCCTCACTCTGGGATGGGCTCTCTGTCCTGCAAATTCAGCATATCCCACCTGTTGCCTTGGGATTACCTTCCCTCTCCAGTTAATCCTTGGCACAGCCAGCAGCTCCATCACCCTCCACGAGCTCTATCCCTGGGCAGTGTGGATTAAATACTGAATTTCCTGAACAGATTTACCAGAGAGAAGCTGTGGCTGCTCCTGGATCCCTGGCAGTGTCCAAGGCCAGGTTGGACAGGGCTTGGAGCATCCTGGGACACTGGAAGGTGCCCCTGCCCATGGCAGGGGGTGGAACTTGATGATCTTTAATATTCCCTCCAACCCAAACCATTCTGGGATTCTCTGATAATTTCCTTACACCAAACACCCATTCAGCCCCAGCCCTCTGTGTCCCATCAAATTTTCTTCAACCAGAAGCCCAAATAAAACCAAAACAACTCTCTCAGTTCACAAGTTCCAGAGTAAGATTTTGGTGGCACTGAGTCTCTCCAAAGCTTGTCCCCTGCTTCCAAAAGCAGTCAGAGATGACATTTTATGGCACAGGGAGCAGATTGATTTTTCCCCCCAGCGCAGGAAATAAATTCAGGAAAATCTCAGCAGACACATAACACCCAAACACAGCAGCAAGGAGGAAGGGGATAGGTGATGGAGCTTTACAAATCCAAGCTGAAGGCGTTGGTGGAGGTGTAACCAGTGAATAACCTTGGGTCAGGCTGTGTAAAAAGGGTCCTGTGGCTACACACCACTTACTGAGGGTTTAACCCCACATCAAGGACACTTCAATCAATTACCACAGTCTGATCTCTTTCATTATACAACTACAATTAATAAAGGTAGAAGATGAGTGAGGGGCAAGGCTGTTTCCCCAGTCCTTGCACTCTTACTGAGCTCAGTACCAAGGCTTCTGGGGAGTGGATTTATTTACTACAACCAGTTTACAACGTGTTTATTCTCATCCACTCCCTGACCTTTGTGGTTGGGAAATTAGCAGTTATTAGAAGCAGCTAAAATAATACAAGAGAAAATAAAACAGCATCATTAAGCTGTAATTATTATTGAAATGTGACCTGGAAGAGATTCCATCTGCGTAAAGCCCTCTCTCTTTAGATGCACAGATATAGATAATATTTAAAAATAAACAAGGACAGATCTCTCTCTTCCTCTGGAGGTGTAATTATACAGAGACATCATCTATACACAGCCACCCTGGGTGTAAATTCCACCATGCAGATACAGTAGGCGGTGTATGCACGAGAAGAAAGTTATAAACTATATTTAAAACACGATCATTACTCAGAGTATTTGACACCTCGGGTATCAAGAGCTACATTTGCAACAAAATCATGTTCTGTTTGCTAATCACTCCAACAGCAGCTTCCTATGAGCTTCCCCTCTCCTCCAAGCAATGGACTCAGCTATCTGAGAAGACCAAGAGATATTTCCTGCTTGTCTATTAAAGGCAAAGCAGAACTGGCTGTACTCAAAATAACAAACAAAAAATAAACAAAATAACAAACAAAACCAGTGCAAATTCCTCTAGAGCAGGGGCTGGGTGCTCTGTGCTGACTCAGCTCCCCCAGGACACAGAGCAGAAGGAAAAGCAGAGGAGCACTTAAAACCCAAAATGAAACAAAAAGGCAAAACTAACCCTGTCCTGCACCACGAAATCAGCACCAGGAGCACATTTCACATTGTCTGCTAATAAATCCCTCCATCAAATTTGGCTGCTCTATGTGAGGTGAGCACACATCTCTATCAAATATTCCTGGTGGGAGCACTCTTAGAAAAGACATGCCCAGTGCACAGGTTTTGCTGCTCTTTATTAAAAAAAAAACAAAACAGGAGAGGCAATTTTTAAGCATCACTGCAAAGCTGGAGTCACTTCCCATCACAGCAAACAGGGGAGGCTCAGGTGGAACATCAGGAATGTCCTCATGGAGAGGGTTGTCAAACACTGAAATTGGCTGCACAAGGAGGTGTTGGACTCCCCATCACCAGAGGTGTCCAAGGAACCACTGGAGGAGGCACCCAGTGCTCTGCTTTAGTTGAAAAAGTGGTCACAGGTTGGACTTGAAGACCTCAGAGGTCTTTTCCAACCCAAATGTCTCTGGGACAATGATTCCGTGGCTTTGCACTCCCACTCTGGGGTGGGATTAAAGGAGCAGCTGCATCCCACAGAGCAGAATTTGGGGATTCTGATCTCAGCAGCTTTGTGCAGACAGATAAAAACCCTCTCCTTGTTCAGGGTGATCTTCTCTCCCTACTCCAGCCCCAGGATGTCACCTCTGGGCTCCAGCAGGACAACATCTGGTGCAGAGGCACCTTCCTGGGTCTCAGTTTAGGCTCAGCTCATCCCACCTGTCCCAGCTCCATCCCTGTGGCACCACCAGCAGGGAGGAGCCCTTGGGCTGGGCTGGGCCAGCAGGAGAAGCAGATGAAGGTGAGGATGGAGCCTGCAAGGTTTTCAATCAGAACCACACCAGGGAATGACAGGGACAGAGATTTGACCCAAAATTTGACCCAAAATGCCCTTTCCAGTCCCACATCTCCACACAAAGGGGGCAAAGCTCTGCTCCCTGGCCCTTCAACAAGCCCTGATGCAGCAGTGTGGGGTCAGAAAAGTCCTCCTAATATACAGCAGGTCACATTTTGGAGAGGACATTGATCTACCTCCTTCCTTGACCTGCTGTGGGTTTGAAATGAAGCCAAGGAAGAAATCAGGAACTAATCCAGCAGCTCTGGGAACGAAGCAGATCGAGAGTTTTGTTTTTTCATTACAAAGCCCCAACTGTGCAGAAATAACTGCAGAGAGGTGACTGGCAATGACCCTCTGGGGACAGCATGAATGAAATCGTGGTGACAAGGGCCTCAAAGACAGAGGGAGAATGGGATAAACTGCAAAAGAAACAAAAAAAATCAGAGGCTGAGAGCAGAGGAAAGTATGGCTCCTCACTGGCACCCCTGAGACTGAGAACTCTCGTCCTTCAGAAATCAAAAAGCACCAGCAGTTGGGTAGAAGGGGAGCTGAGATGTCCTCAGGAAGAGAAAGGTGCTCCTCATCAGGCCAATTCTTCTGCAAAGATGGTTTTGGAAAGAGCAAAGAGGGGAAATTTCACCTCAACCTCACAGATTTTGCATCTGCTGGGAAAATCACTTAGGAAATAAAAATAATCACAGGGCCACGTGCATTTGGTGGCAGTGAATGACCACACTGTCCCCTCTACCTTTTTCAACATTTCTCTCTTGTAGAGGGAAAACCAGAGCCTTCAGGAGGAGCCTTGGACAAGGGGATGCTGTGATGGCAGAGGCATTGAGGAGACACAAAAACCTGTCATGAACTCTGTGCCTTGAGGGCATTTTGTCTGAAGCGAGAAATGTCTCAGGCATGGAAATATCAGGACAGGGCACCAAAATTTGCAGCCCTTGCATGAAGCCAGCCATAGCTGGGGAAACACAAACCCAGTGAAGACTCATGAAGAAATGAACAGGGGTATAAATGTGAAGGGAGGGTATAAAATGCCACTACAAGGCACTCTGGAGGTTCTTTGAGCACCAAGCCTGCTTTTCCCTGCCTGTGCACACCCCAAGCACAGCTTCCCTCCTCACTTATTCATGATGCTCTGGCAGCCTCGCCAGGTTCACCCCAACACAGCTCATGCAAAAAACAAAAGCTCTGAGCATTACAAAGGGCATTTCCCCAGCGTGGCAGAGAGAGGAGGGAGCTCACTGAGCTTTTCCAGGCAGTGGTGCAAGCTCCAGGAGCTGTAAGGGGCAGGGGGAGGGAAGGTTGTGAACTTCTGGGAAGTCAGGGCTTCCCCACTGGGATGCAGAGTCAGCTCCAAGGAGCAGGGTTTGAAGCAGAGCCACTGTGGGGAGCTGTTTCCAACTGGGACTCATAAAAAATAAAAAAAAACAGGGAAAGGGATCCTATAATCGAGCTGCAGCCCTTCAACCTCTGTTATCCCTCTTCACAGGCATATTCAGGCTGAAAAAATACAAATTAACTCTCAGCAGCCTCCCTGGGGGGGGAAAAAATAAAATAAAAAAGCCATTTATTTTTCCATATTACTCTGGCCACTGTTTGGTGGTTATTGCCAGCACGTGGGCAGAGTTTGCATCCTCCAGAGGAGCAGATATCCAGGGAAGAGGCAGGAGGAGTGTGGTCACCCCTAAAACACCACAGGGCTGCTGTTCAGGCTGGAAAGGAAACCCTCATGGAGATTTGTGCATCCAGGCTTTGCTAATTCCCCACTTTCTTATCCTGTTGTCAACCCTGGGAGATGTCCTCTGGTGTCAGCACTGCAAGGAGGAGATAGAACAAATGTGATAATGCCAGATGCTGCTGATAAGGGAGTGAAAAGAAGCAGGTAGGGCTGCTTGCTCTCCCCCAGGAGAAAGAAGTGAGATAAAAGCACAGCTCAGAGCAGCCCAGTACCTTCCCCGTGAGGATCCTGATTCCATTTAACAGGGATTCTCTCCTCCTACCGTTCAGGAATGCTCAACACTGACTTGCAAGACCCCAAAAAAGATCTCCTGGACCTTCAAAAAGGCAGCACCATCCCAAAGAAACCCTGCTCCTGCACATATATGATGCTAATTTTTAATATTTCTAACAATAAATGGGTTTGGCTCAAGGCAAACACAGAAAGTGTGGAGCTCTAGGACCACCTAGAAGAATATTCTCTTTAGCTCTTACTAAGAGCATCCTGCACTATATAATTCAGGCCCTTGATGCATTTCATTCCCTGCAGGCTCTGCCCTGAGGGGAAAACAAGGATGAGGACAAAAGCCCTGTGGCCAAGGGCAGAGATGGGTCAGGGTCAGCGCCTCACCCCAGGTTGAAATCCAGCCCTGCTGCACCCTGGGATGCAGGGAAAGGGGAGCAGGTGATGGAAACCCAAGCTGGGCTCCAGCTGCCCCAGCTGCTATAAATAAAACCCTGCTGGCTCCCAGGGAAAGGCAAAGGAACAAACCCAGCATTGCTCTGGGAGCAGGGCACATCAAGGGCCAGGCAAATCCAAACCCTGGGAAATTCATCCCAGCTCTTGGACAGGCTGAGGAGAACAATAATCCTTGGGTTTTTTGGGGGGGATTGTGTAGGGAATCTCTGAAAGATGAGGCCTTCTTCAGCTGGAGAAGCACACAGAGCTCCGAGCCCTCAGCAGAAGTCATGGACAGATGACTGTCAGAGAAGGTCCAGAGATGTTCCAAGGGCTGGAGCCCCTCTGCTCTGGTGTCCAGCCTGGAGAAGAGAAGGCTCCAGGGAGATCTCAGAGCCCCTTCCCAAGGCCTAAAAGAAGCTTTTAAAATAAAGGAAAAATTAACTTTTTTCACAGGCAGCTGATGAGGCTCTTTCACAGGTTGCCCAGAGATGCTGTGGCTGCCCCTGGATCCCTGGAAGTGTCCAAGGCCAGGTTGGATGATGCTTGGAGCAGCCTGGGATAGTGGAAGGTGTCCTTACCCATGGCAGGGATTGGAACTGGATGGTATTTGAGGTCCCTTCCTACCCAAATCATTCTGTGATTCCATAATCCTAACCTGCCTCTATAAATAACTGAACTCTTTTCCATCCCCAGGCAAGGGAATGGATTCAGTCTTTCCTGCCTTTGGCAAATTGCTGAGGAGGAACCTTCAAAACCTTGAACTGTGTTTGTTCCAAGGGCACCCCTCACATCCACAGCAAACACTGACCAAGCTGCAAATCAGGGAAGGGAGAGTGTGAATTTAACAGCTTCCAACTTCTCATGTGCCTCCTGCCTGGCCTGTCCTGAACATGCCAGCAAGGTTCAGCATTGCTCCCATGTAATTTAAAATTAAATCTCCCCATGTCATTTAAAAATACCCCACTCTCATGCCAACAATAACTCCCTGCCACACTACACTAGCTCTGTATTTATTTATAGCCATGATTTCTTCATGCCACACCCCCCTGCATTGCCCCCAACATCCAGCCCCATAAAAAGGGACTTTTTTTTTCTTTTAACCAGCAGTGGTGACTCCCATTTCTGCCCCAGGAATGAGTTCCCAGCCCCACATCCACCCCAGCCCTGAATTTCCCCACGCTTGCTCCTCCAGCAGCAATGACAAGGCAAAGTCTCCTGAGGGTAAACACAAAACTACAACCACTTCCATTTGAGCCATAATTGAAAATCAATAGGATTGGTAGTTGGAATGCTCATGTGCTTAAAAGCAGAGGTCTGGGAGTCAGGAGGAGTCAGCAGCAGGAGTGATTTCTTCTCCCAGCCATGACCATAAGGAGACTTTTTTTTTTTTTTTTTTTTT